>JAWQEG010001570.1:0-117500 GCA_033782935.1 Petrolisthes cinctipes | reverse complement strand
ACAGAGAGAGAGAGAGTATGTGTGTGTGTAGTGAGTGTAAGAGAGAGAGACAGACAGACAGACAGAGAGAGAGAGAGTATGTGTGTGTGTAGTGAGAGAGAAAGAATAGAGAGAGACAGACAGAGAGAGAGAGAGAGTATGTGTGTGTGTAGTGAGAGAGAAAGAATAGAGAGAGACAGACAGAGAGAGAGAGAGTATGTGTGTGTGTAGTGAGAGAGAAAGAATAGAGAGAGAGAGAGAGAGAGAGAGAGAGAGAGAGAGAGAGAGAGAGAGAGAGTATGTGTGTGTGTAGTGAGAGAGAAAGAATAGAGAGAGACAGACAGAGAGAGAGAGAGTATGTGTGTGTGTAGTGAGAGAGAAAGAATAGAGAGAGACAGACAGAGAGAGAGAGAGTATGTGTGTGTGCGGCGGCTTGTGGGGAGGCGGGGGCGGGGGGTGCGGCTGGTGGTGGGGCGGGGGGGGGGCGTAAACCTGTATGTGTCATGTATTAATGTAAAGAGTTTGACCACGTGTACACAGTCTGGACAACTTTTTTGTTTACTGTGTTAATGTGGAAGTGTGGAGTGGTGGAGGGAGGTGGAGGAAAGGAGGGAGAGAGGGATGGAGAGAGGTGGAGAGAGAGAGAGAGAGAGAGAGGAGGGAAGGAGAGAAGTGGAGGGAGAGAGAGAAGGTGGAGAGATGTGGAGAGGAAGGGAGGAGAGAGAGAGGTGGAGGAAAGGTGTGGAGGGAGAGAGAGAGGTGGAGGGAAGTAGGAAAGGAGGGAAGAAAGGTGGAGAGATGTGGAGAGGAAGGGAGGAGAGAGAGGTGGAGGAAAGGCGTGGAGGGAGAGAGAGAGGTGGAGGAAAGAAGGGAGAGGGAGAGAGAGAGAAGTGGAGAGGAAAGGAGAGAGAGAGAGAGAGAGAGAGGTGGAGGAGAGGCGTGGAGGGAGAGAGAGAGGTGGAGGAAAGGAGGGAGGGAGAGAGAGAGAGAGGTGGAGAAAGTATGGAGGGAGAGAGATGGAGCAAAGGAGGGAGAGAGAGGTGGAGGAAAGGAAGGGAAGAAAGGAGGGAGGGATAGAGGTGGAGAGGTGGAAGAAGGGAGAGAGAGAGATGGAGAGAAGGAGAGGTGGAAGGGAGAGGTGGAGGAAAGAAGGGAGAGAGGGAGAGGGAGAGGTGGAGGGAGAGAGAGAGATGGAGGAAAGTAGGAGAGGAAATGGAGGGAGGAAGGAAGGGAAGGAGAGGTGGAGGAAAGGAGAGAGAGAGAGAGGTGAAGGTGGAGGAAAGTAGGAAAGAAGTGGAGGGAGGGAAGGAGAGGTGGAGGGAAGTACATAATTGAGTGGCTGAGTGTTACAACCAGTCGAGCGCCACGCCTACTTAAGCGAGATAATTGCCTTTAAAGTATAGGTAATAATGTCACGCGTAAGGTAAACACGAATAATCTGTTGACCGTTACTTCACTTCATCAACTTGATATCACCACAGTATAACATATACTGTGGTATTTCAGACTTCATTAGAGGCCAAATTTTCTTAGCTTTCAACTGATATATGCCAAAAAGTGTTCAGTTCCCTATTAAGAAAGATATTACAGGTATAATAAATACGAGTACCATTGAGAAAATGTGAAAAGTTATTCTCGTACTGATATATTTGATTAGAATGGAGAATTGGTAAATAATAATAAAATATACTATTTCGATTAAGAAACTACATTGTTCAAGCATTCTATGGGTATAGTTTAGATGTAGGTACGTTACAGAATAACTTTGAAAAGTTTAAAAGACTATGATACTCTCATAATTTCCCGCGGTCTAGCCTCGGCCTTGTCGCCTTGCCGGTGTAGCAGTAGGAAGTGGAACGCCACTGGAACCCATCAACTGCGCATGCGTGGGGGTTTGAAGGTGCCAGGCGCACGAGTGACGACGGGAAGAGAGCAGGATTGCCAATTTAGCAAAAATGTACACTTTTTTGAAGAAGATAACGACAAAATCATTGGAAAAGCTTTGTTTGAGCTAGACAGGCAAGAAGAGACAGAAAAGATAAAATAAATATTACATAATATGTGGATAATAAGAGAAAACAAAGAGAAAAACTAGAATCGGGCAACACAAAGAAAAAAAAGAGGACGAGAGAGGGGCCGTTGAAAAGACTATCCCCCCAAAAACAGTGATTGTAACACTGATATACACTCGCTCGGACTCACCAAAGCCGAGAAGAGTGTACTGTATAAGGAGGCGTTCATCATTTTTTGAGTGGAATGAAGCAGGCAAGTTATATTATAATATATTATACATTAGATACCTGTTTGGCGAGCAACCTATCAGTAGTTTTTATATGAAATTGACAAACATCTAAGGTTAAACCCAATCAGTGTTTGTACTGTTGTTTTAGTCTCTTCTTATTTATTTATTTACTTAATTAAAGATCTACTTATCACATGGAAAGCGGAATTATATACTATTTTGTAGGAGCTGCCCTCTCTGACATCTCTAGATTGTGGTGTTGAAACTAGACAGTCAAGTACGGTATAGAGAAATTACTCTCCCATCTCTTTTTTTTTTTTTTTTTTTTTTTCTCACTCTCGTGGGTGTTATATGAAGTAAGTATGAATGGTACACAGATAATGGACTTCTTCACCCACATGGATAGTTGAGATAAGTTTATACCTATGGAAATATAACTCTTAATGTTTATGAGAAAATTAAATGTTACAAACTTCTTTGATTCTGATAATGTATTAAATCTTGTTTCTTAAGTGGTAGGGAACTGTATTTATTAAATTGGTATGTTTATAAAAAGCAAGTGAGGAGAATCTTGTGTGTGTACTTATTAGTGTGATATGGATTTTACATGGAATTTCTTAACTCACATATGTTTAACTTTCATTATTGTACTTCCAGACAAGATGCTGTATTTCAAACAAGCTGCAGATAGAAGGAAGGTCCTGAGGAATTATGATGACCTGCCCATAGTCTTCAAGCTGTACCACAGCAGTCCTGTTGGAGGACACAGTGGCTGGAATGTAACATAAGAGAACATCTCCAAGGTGTACTATTGCCTATTGGAGAAGTATGACACAGGACATCCTGCATTATGTATGTGTGTGTGTTTCTTGTGTAGACCATAACATGACACAAAGACATTGATAAGTGTATATGAAATGAGTTGGATTCTAGGAAAGTGTTCATTCAATATTGAATGCATTACTCTCTAATTCCAATGCTGTATTGCTCTCCAGTAATTTTACCATTTTTTCCAGATTGCTACTTCAGTCAGTGCCAGATGTTTACAACACTGAAGATTCAGGCCCCAGAAATGTGTCCCATTAATGTCAAGGAACCCTTTGAGTTACTTGGAGTAGACCTGATTGGTGAGTAATATATTAACATTGTTTAATCAGAAGTATACACCACTGAAGATTGAGGCCCTAGAAATGTATCCCATTAATGTCAAGGAACCCTTAGAGTTACTTGGAGTAGACCTGATTGGTGAGTAATATATTAACATTGTTTAATCAGAAGTATACACCACTGAAGATTGAGGCCCTAGAAATGTATCCCATTAATGTCAAGGAACCCTTAGAGTTACTTGGAGTAGACCTGATTGGTGAGTAATATATTAACATTGTTTCATCTTTGTTGGTTCAGGAGCTTCTTTGCTGTTGGTTATAATTACCCAGTTATGCATTCTTAAGCAAACAATTCCTGTTAGTCCATCCAACCTAACCCCTGCAAATAATAACTTTTATGATATTCTTTTATGCAGTAAATGTAGCATGCCAGAGTTTTTAGGAAATAGTTTAATTCAATGTTTGTTCTGTAACCAGGTGTTTCATTTAAACTGTGATAAGACTCCGTGCCTTGTTACCTTTTTATTTGTAGTGACTGTACACAAGAAGTAGAGTTCCTTTAAATGCACAGTACAGTAGTTTCCTGTCTGCCCATTCATCTGAGGCCAGTTCGGAAGAATACTGCTAACATAATCTTTACCTCTTTAAGGGCAGCTGAGAGAGACGAGAGCTGGGAATATTCTCATCTGTGTTCTCCCATGATGAGACAAGGTGCAACAGCAAATGAAAGATGAAGTGATAAACTCTGGTAGGTGCCTTGTTTTGGTAAAAACTTATATCACTGAGTATTGTCTTTTAATATTATCAGCTTTCTAAAAAATACTTAAAAAAAAGTACTGTATTGCCAATCCTTTGACATTATTTGTAAACAAAAAATGCATTTTATTTCTAAACATCAATAGTTTTAAGGCAAAAACAATAAATAATGGATTCTTAACCTGGGGTTCATGAGGATTAGATATTAATTAGTTAACATCTGTATCCACTATACAACCAATGGGCTGTATAAGTGATGAACACCTTGCCAAAGATGACCTCGGTGACTCTAAAACGTTTAAGAACCACTGCTATAAATATTGGAGTACCTCAGTGATGAATTTTAGGACCAATTCATTTTGCTTGTTTACAGATACACTGCCGTGGACCACCACATCGCCGTCGTGCAGTGGCCAAAGTACCCTGACAGAGTGAGTTGTGGTGGTGGAAGGTAGAAGGTAGTGGGGTAGTTAGGATGTATACACATCATCTCTACCACCACTTCACACCACCACACAAAATGGTAGGGGGAAAACAGAGTGTGATCCAAAACAGATGGCCAAACTAGGACGGGAGTCTTACTCCCAGCCACACACCTCCTTTAGAAGAGTCTCCAATTACCTCTTATAGTCCCCCCAGTGGTGGCCGAGTACATAAGGCTCTGTGTGCTTAATGTCTTAGCACAGCGGTTCGAATCCGTCTGGAGACACATACTGGTGTGGTTATGTCCAGTTTCTGTGGTGTGTAGGATTTGTTATATATATATATGTATAGAGGCCTATTAATGTAGTTAATATATAACGTATAACAAAAGAATACATAATTATTTTGTTTAAAACATAGGTCGGAATTTAGCTAACCATCATCTAGCGCATTGACGACATTGTGCTTCTGTTTGGCCATATAATTGATTTTTAATAATCTTAAACTTATAAGATGCACACATCATTCAGGTAAATTTGCCTTACTTCTGCATTGTCACACTTGACTTTGACAGATATTTGTTGTTAATTTAACAAATATATCAACAAGAGATGGAATGCTATATTTGATATTTGATAAAAAAAATTTACAGTAATACTAAGAATTATAATGTTGATTAATTTTGTCCATATTTTCTAAAATCTCTCTATCTATCTGTAGCTCTGACGCCTCGTTAACTCCCACCAAGGGGGTGGCCACGGCAGAAGGAGACTCTTCTGCCCTGTTTCAACACTCCCTCCTCACTTGCTCCATCCCCCCTCCCCCCCTCACACTTCTCTCTCTCACATACTCTTCCACTCTGTGCTGCCATCTAACCGGAGGTCTGCCTCTCACACCAGGTGCCACAACTTCACTATCGTACACCTTCTTTACAAACTCCTCACCTTGCATTCTCTCCACATGTCCAAACCATCTCAGTATATTACACTTCACTCTCTCAACCACTCCACACTCAATACCAATTGCCTTCTCACTCATACCACACCTCTCATACACACTCCCATTACTTTCTCCATCCCACCTAGTAAGTCCACATGCTCCTCTCAGATAACTCATTTCCGCTGGACCTATTCTAGACTGATTAGCCCTACTCCATGTCCATGTCTCCGACGCATATGTTAGTGTTGGCAGGATTATACTATTTCTCAGTCCCTTTTTCACTTCCATACTCACACTCCTACCCTTCATTATCCTCCCCAGTGATCCTATGACCTGCCTGCCCCTCACTGCTCTCTTCCTGATTTCTCCTTCCATGTTTACACAAAACTGTTCCCAGATACTTAAATTCCCTCACCTCCTCCATCCTCTCACCCTCTAGTTATCTCGCATTCCATCCCAGTTGGCACAGCCACACTGTAGGGTGTAGCAAAGTCAATTACTTCTGTTTTAGTCCTCTCAAATACCATCACCTTATTCTTACCAGCATTTACCTTCAGTTTTCTTCGCTTACACACGGACTGAAACTCATCCACCACCCTCTGTAACTCCCTTTCACTCTCGGCCAGCAGCACAGTGTCATCCGTAAATAAGCTTGCAACCAAGGACCAATTGCTTCATTCAACCTCAGTTTTGCACCCAGGCCCTCCACCTTTGCCATAATCTCTCTCATGCAACCATCCATAAAGATATTTAACAGCTATGATGACATGACACACCCCTGCCTCAATCCTACACTGATATCAAAGGTCTCTCTCAAATCACCCTCGACCCTCACGCAAGCTTTTGCCTCTCTGTAGAAAGCCTCAATCCCCTCCAGCAAGCGCCCACCAACACCGTAAATCCTTAATACATCTGTCATAGCTCTCCTATCAACCCTATCGTATGCCTTCTCCAAATCTATGAAGGCAGCATACAACTTCCTACCCTTCCCAATATATTTCTCCACTGTTGATTTTATTGCAAAGATCTGGTTCACACATCCTCTACCCTTTCTGAACCCTCCCTGCTCCTCAATGACTTTATTCCCAGTTACTTCTATCAGTCTCTCAGTAAGAACCTTCCCATACACCTTCCCCGGTACACTAAGAAGGCTTATTCCCCTATAGCTACCATACTCATCCTTACTTCCCTTCCCCTTGTACAGAGGCACAATTATGACTCTCCTTCAGTTCTCTGGCACCTCTCCCTGTCTCCAAGCCAATATGCATATAAGCAGCATCCACTCCACCACTTCCTCCCCCCCCACACCTCAGCATCTCTCCAGTTATTTCATCCACCCCCGGTGCCTGTCCTATCTTCAACTTTCCTATTGCTTTCCTGACCTCTTCCCTTCCTAATTCTCCCTGTACATCCTGTCATCTACCTCCTGCCTCCATCCCCATGCATGTCACCACTGCCTCCCCTCCAGTCCCCCCATTCATCAACTGATCAAAATGCCTCTTCCACACTTCTTTCACTTCCTCACTTCTACTCACAGTAACTCCATCCTCTCTCTTCATTCTCACGCTACCAGACTTTCCTTCTCCTCTTTCTCTTTTCACCTCCTTCCAGAATAATTTCTTGTTTTCTCTAAACTTCTCACTCAGTTTCCTACCAAATTCCTCATCCACTCTCCTTTTGCTCTCACTCACCGTCCTCTTCACTTTCCTCTTACGCTCATTGTATTCCCTCTTTCACCTCCTCTGGCACATTTCTCTGCAGGGTTCTCCTAAAAGCCTTCTTATTATTCTCTACTGCATCCTTCACTTCTTCAGATCACCATGCACTCCCTTTCTTCCCCCTTTTGTACTTTGTACCCCACCACTTCTGCTGCTGTCTTACACACTAAAGTTTTGAATGTTTCATACACATCATTCACTCCCACTCCCTCCCCTATCCCCATCCTTGCATCCCCCAGCACCTCACCCACCCTCCTCTTATATTCCTCCCTATATTCTGCTTCATCTAATTTCCCACTAGCCACCTCCCTCTTTTTCCTCACCCCTTCATCCCTCCTACCATATTCCCACTTAGCACTAACCCTCATCCTTACCAACAACACAAAATGGTCGGAGCATTGGATAATTTATCTCACCACTTTTGCATCGACCCTGTGATCTTGTATGAAGCTTGGAGGCTTGTGATTCCTCCTGACTATGCCACGAAACACGCTCTTTCAATATGGGTGATGTTTCGTGGCAAAATTTGAAGGACTCGCAAACCTCCAATTTTCTGACTACATCACAGGGTCCCTTAACCTTTCATCCACTGCCACAAAATAATCAATCAAGCTCTTCTGCTCTCCTCTCTCATCCCTTCTCTTTCGTGTATACCTGTGGATCATCTTGTGCTGAAAGAAGGTGTTTGCCAAGAACAATCCCCTCTCAGCACAGACATCCACCCTTCTCATTTACTCCTATTCCCCATTTACCCACAATACTTCCCACTTCCTCGCTTCCATACATATCTCCCATCATCACCACTCTCCTTCCATTATCAATCTTTCTCAGACACGCATTCAATTTCTCCCAAAACACACTCATCCTCTCTCTCTCCGTCCTACTCTTTTCATCCTCTGGTGCATATGCACACACCCACACATATTTCACCATCCCAATCGTTCCCGTCATCCATACAATCCTCGACCCATGTCCATCCACTCCCTTCCACACCAACCCATCCTCCCCCTACCCTTACCTTCCCTTCTTACCAACCCATCCTCCACCTACCCCAACCATCCCTCCTTACCAACCTATCCTCCTCCTACTTTGTATACTCCCACCAACCCTTTTTGAGTTCCCTATCCTCCCTTCTTACCAACCCATCCTCCTCCTCCCTCTACCCCTACACATACTCTCTCTCTCTCAGTGAGTGTGTGTCTGTCTGACTGACTCGAGTGAGTCGAGTCACTGCCTAGTGCCTACCGCCCTACCCGTGCAATTTGTGAGTTCCCAATTATTATTATTAAGTTTAATTAATTATGTATCTTATTCGATGTATTGTCATAATTTTACTAAGAAATATCGAAGTAATAACACTTCCCTTATCATACAGTGAAACACATAGTATAAGCATAAATTATTTAGACATCTTTTAAACGCAGTACGAGAGTTTGGGCTGGTCCGACCGGGCCGGTGGGCATCGTTATCGTTTCCTCTCTTTTTAATTATCTTTTTTCCACGATTTGTGATAACTAAATGGATTTACAAGTTTGTTTTTGCAATAAAAATGTACAATAATGTTTTTATGCTACATAGCAAGTGTTCCTAACGGCTAATAAAATAATCACGTAGAGCACGAAGTAAATAATATTAATTCGCGAGCAGTGGCAACATCTTTGTTTCAGCTGACTGACTTGTCGACTGCCTGCATTTGTCACTCGCCGACACTCGGTTGTATTTCAGACATTCTAGAGATGTCTATATGCAAGCTAAAATGATATCCATTTGTTCATTAGATAGAAGAGGAATTGTAGAAGTAATTCCTATTAATAACTCAATTTTAGGGTAGTTGGCGCTTGACTGGTTGTAACAGTTAGGGCTACATATCTTCAACTCCTACCTACTAATGGCGAGAAGGATGTCTTATAATTACTTATTTGTCATTTATTGGGCAAAGAGACTACCGAGCACAGAGATAGTAGCTTTACTACGTGACGTCACAACCCATCTATGTTTTGAGCGTTTTAGAAGACTTCCCTCTCGGGCAATGATTTTAAGGCTCCCATGCGTATACCTCTCTATAGTTATTATACCGTAGGGAAACTGTTCCCAAGCAAACACTGTGCATGATCTATATGTGTATCATTCAACCACTCCTTCAATGGAGATTTCCCTCGCTGCTACACATGGATCTCCATGGCCAGGGGCTAAGTGGACGTCACGCTGCTGAACTGTCACCAGATTTTCTGTATCAGTTGATACAACCTGGTGTTCCAATCCAGCAGCCGACCTGAAGACAAAATTTTGTTATCTGAGAGGTCCATGTGGTGACAAGGTGTGATGGTGAGCAATCAGTGTGTATAGGAGACAAGTAACATGATAGAACCCAATGGAATGAAGTGTATAATGAATGAAAAGGAGCACACTGAAATGGTTTGTGGAGAGGATGAATGGAGGAGAGTTTAAGGAATTATCAAAAGTGAGGTTTTCAGGTGTAGTATTATACAGAACCTAACCTTAACTACTAAACCATTACTTTATGCCAAGACATACAAACCTTGCATCATGCAGCTGACTGTGGAGATAAGGATGTAGCTGGTTGTAGGAAACACGTCTGTTGAGTTTTTTGCCATTCTTCACAGTCTCTAAGGCCACTCGCTGATTACAGTCTATGTCCAGGATTCTGAGAATGAAAATGAGACAACATGAATGTGGTAAATAAAATTAAAAGTTTTTCAAATATGTTCCGACGAGGGCTCAAACCCACGTCAATAGGTACAACGTACAGCCAATCAAACCATTACACCAAACTGATAAAATCTTATGAATCACCTAAAATTAGAAGTAATTTCCTGGATGAACACTTACTTGTATGGACCAGTCCACTTCGGTTCCATCTTCCCACCCTTCCGTGACTCGTTCCCAAGATTACTTTGGAGAACATGTATCCCAACACTAAGGTCATATATCTTGCTTCCCTTCTTCTTTCTTCGGTTATAATCAGCCGTCTGTTTTTCTTGTGCAGCATTAACTTTCTCTTCATGCTACAAAGAGAAAATATAAAACGAGGAAAATATAACATTTTGATTAAAAATGTTACAGACAATATGTTTCATGGGAAAACAGGTAATGATTTAATACCTTGATGTGTACTTCTTGACGCTTCTGGTGTTGATGCTGCACAAACAATGAAACCTCTATAGCAGTGGGCAGACTAACCAAACCTTCAAGAAACTGAAATATAAAAATGAAGTAGTAATATCCATATGCTCATTAAATATCAAAAGGATAATTTGTTCTTTTAAGGGTTGAAGGACTCTCAAAATGAATGTATCAGTACTCTACTTACACAGCTGGTGTGAGTGCTTTCATCTGTAGGACTTAGGCCTTCTTCCTCCACCTCAAGTTCCATATCATTCTGAATATCAAGCACCAATTACAAGGCCATTAACACAAAGCCTACATTAAAGCACAAGCTCCATATCATTCTGAAAATCAAGCACCAATTACAAGGCCATTAACACAAAACCTACATTAAAGCACTAAGTTTATTTCATTGGTTTTAAGCAGTGGGATTTTGGGATTTTATTTGGAAATATGGCAATATTTTGTTGGTATGTATGTATGTTCTTTCTTGTATATCATCAATGTATATTGGCATGATTTGGACTTATAACATATTATAAGAATGTTGTTCACATCCCAAAACTCTGAAAGTTTGTTAATGAAGACATAAGTTAAATGTTTATCTCAACATTTAACAATACAAGATACATCCTGTTAGTCTTTGCTTAGACAATATGAAATAGACTATTATATTACTGGCTTATGCCTCATATTAAATACTGCTACTTACAGAAACACAAAGCCAAGATTGTTAAGTCTTATTTATCAGAAACTATAACTGATACAAATGAGAAAGCAGGTTACCTGATCGATTGGTCTATGCTGACGACCAAACATCAAATGGTACGGTGTGAAGCCTGTGCTCTTCTGTTTTTGAGTGTGCATGCTGTAGGCAACTTCCTCGAGGTAGTCTGGCCAGTCACTCATCTTGGTGTTGCACAGTTTAGCAAGCCTGGTCTTCAGTGTCCTGTTGGTCCTTTCCGCCAATCCGTTCGTCTGCGGATGATAAGCTGATGTGACACTCCTCTTGATGCCATAGGCCTTGCAAAGTTCATCCTTAACCTGAAATATTAAACAAAAAGTTAGTTCATCAATCAAAGAAGTAGACACAATGATAATATAATTCTCCACCATGACAAGTGTCTTATATTAGTTACCTAACATTTGAGGGGGATATAACAAAGATGGCTTGACACAGTGATAATATAATTCTCCACCATGACAAGTGTCTTATATTAATTACCTAACATTTGAGGGGGATATAACAAAGATGGCTTGACACAGTGATAATATAATTCTCCACCATGACAAGTGTCTTATTTTAGTTACCTAACATTTGAGGGGGATATAACAAAGATGGCTTACTGCATCACAATATTTTAGCATCATATTGGCTCTTCTAGTAATTGAGCTAGCAAAATTATAAACCTACCCAAATACATAGAAACAAAACTCCTTCAGTAATGTTATGATACACATTTCACTACTAAACAAGTGAAAGATACAACAGCAGCACTAGGTCCTGGAGTGGCGGCGTCTATGCCGTGGGACCACCCCCCAAGGCTCCCGAGGAAGGAAGCTATGGGGGCCAAACTGTCACAACATCCCCCTGCCCCCCACCAGGGGGCACGAGTCCCTGGGAACGGCTTCGGTCACCCGGGCAATACCACACCCTCACACAACACACACAACTACACATTTTTTCATCACCGAGGAATGATTCTCCGGCTGTCATTTCTCGGCTTCTCCTTCTAGCCGGAGACATTGAAAGCAATCCTGGACCCACAAACAAATACACATGTCCGACATGCTCTAAACCCATCACATTAAGTAGGCAGACAAAGGGTTCAATTCAATGCAACTCTTGTAAGAACTGGACCCACTTATTATGTACAACATTAGCATCCATGAAACACTACACAAACACATGGACCTGTTCCACATGTCCCTCACCTCTTCCATCACTCCAACCTCCACCACCCTCTCCATCACTCCCACCTCCACCACCCTTACCAACACTCACACCTCCACCACCCTTACCAACACTCCCACCTCCACCACCCTTACCAACACCCACACCTCCATCACCCTTACTTCCAACACTCACACCTCCATCACCCTTACCAACACCCACACCTCCACCACCCTTACCAACACTCACACCTCCACCACCCTTACCAACACTCACACCTCCACCACCCTTACCAACACTCACACCTCCACCACCCTTACCAACACCCACACCTCCACCACCCTCTCCATCACTCCCACCTCCACCACCCTTACCAACACTCACACCTCCACCACCCTTACCAACACTCACACCTCCACCACCCTTACCAACACTCACACCTCCACCACCCTTACCAACATTCCCACCTCCACCACCCTTACCAACACTCACACCTCCACCACCCTTACCAACACCCACACCTCCACCACCCTTACCAACACTCACACCTCCACCACCCTCTCCATCACTCACACCTCCATCACCCTTACCAACACCCACACCTCCACCACCCTTACCAACACTCACACCTCCACCACCCTCTCCATCACTCACACCTCCATCACCCTTACCAACACCCACACCTCCACCACCCTCTCCAACATTCCCACCTCCATCACCCTTACCAACACTCACACCTCCACCACCCTTACCAACACTCCCACCTCCACCACCCTTACTTCCAACACCCACACCTCCATCACCCTTACTTCCAACACTCACACCTCCATCACCCTTACCAACACTCCCACCTCCACCACCCTTACTTCCAACACCCACACCTCCATCACCCTTACTTCCAACACCCACACCTCCATCACCCTTACTTCCAACACTCACACCTCCATCACCCTTACCATCATTCCCACCTCCATCACCCTTACTTCCAACACCAACAACACCTCCACCTCCACCTCCTTCCCCCCCCACACTCTCCTCTCCCCCGTACAACAACACCTAACACACACCGCACACATAACATTAACATACTTCAACTAAACATAGATGGCATAAACACCAAAAAACAAGAACTCACACACTTCATCATACACATTGCCATCTTACAAGAAACAAAACTACGCACCACAAACAAAACACCTACATTCACCACCATCAGACAGGACCGGGCCAACGGCAATGGCGGTGGACTCATCACCCTAGTCCATAAATCCCTTAATTATATTGAAACCAGTGTGGAACTCAAATCCCTCCTCCCCCACCATGACACCACCACAGAAATTCAAAGCATCAAAGTCCGCACTGGTAAATCATCCAATATTACAATAGTTAATTTATACATTCCCCCCCAAACCAGCCTAACAGTTCCCCAAAACTTCTCCCCCCAGCTCCATCTGATCACCAACCAACCTGACCTCATCCTGGGTGGTGATTTCAATGTCAAGACGTCGGCCTGGTACGTCAACAACCCCGACACAGACAGAGGGCTTGAAATCCTTGCACAAACTGACAACCTCATCTCATTAAACAACCCACATCAACACACTCATATCCCTCACCAAGCCCTCTTCCAACCATCCTCTCCCGACATATCCTTTTGCTCTCCCAACCTCGCCCCCAGAACATCATGGAGAGTGGTCAGAACCCTCGGCTCTGACCACCTTCCAATCATAATCACCACTAAAACAAGAATCACCCCAGTTGGCCACAGACACACATACACAAATTACAAAAGTGCCAACTGGGAAACCTTCACTATGGAAACGGAACAACACTTCGAAACACTGAACAATACACCCATCACAAACATCAACACAGCTGTTCAAAAATTCAATACAATTATACAAAACGCAGACAAACAGCACATCCCTAGAGGTAACAGAAGAAAACACAACCCCAACTTTACAACAGAAATTCAAGACCTCATTAAACAACGTGACACACTTAAACACACATCCCCAACTCCTCTTACACAACACACAATAAACCAAATACAAGCACTAAATACACAAATAAACAACAAAATTAAAGAACAAAAACACTTAACTGGCAAAGTTTTGTCAACACACTCAACCACACAACCAACACCAGCAAACTCTACAAAACACTAAACAGCATCACACTGTCCAACCACAACACTACACAATCACATGCAGTCATCACAACAACAGACACTATACCCTCTAACAAACAACAAGCAAACACACTCATCCAACATTATTCACACGTCAGCCACCTACACCCTCATCCTGAAGACAGACGAGTCATTAGACGCAAGAGACGTTTCCCCACTGACCCAGACTATTCACCATTCACAAATCACATCATTCACAACATAAAACACTCACCTGCCTGTGGTCCAGACAACATCAGTAACATACACCTTAAACACCTTGGACCACAAGGCATACAAGCACTCACTAACATAGCAAACTACAGCTACTCACACAACACATTACCCAACATCTGGAAACATGGAAACATTATCACCATCCCCAAACCAAATAAAGACCCCACACTACACTACCCTCATCACACCGTCCCATCACCCTCCTTTGTACCCCCTCCAAAATCACTGAGTGCCTCATCATTAAACTAATCACACCACACATCCCCCTTACATCTTCACAACATGGCTTCAGACCACTACACTCAACAAACACCCTTCTTACAGACCTCACACAAAGAATTTTTGATGGCATCAACTCAGATAGACCCCCACACAGAACACTCTTAGTTACATTGGACATTAGTAAAGCATTTGATGCCATCCCCCGCCACAACCTCACAAACAAAATATACAACACAAACATGCATAATAACACCAAAAGATGGCTGGCCAGCTTCTTGGGAGGAAGAATAGCACATGTTACATTTGATGGTCAGTCATCTAACATTAAAAATTTCACCAATGGTGTCCCCCAAGGATCTGTACTCTCACCCACCCTTTTCAACCTATACATGCACGACATACCAACACCCCAGGCACCACAAATACACATAGCCTCCTACGCAGACGACATAACACTCACATATACACACAGAAATGCAGACACAGCCACTCTCATCCTCCAACCCCTATCTCAACACACTTAATGCCTGGTTCACCACAAACAGACTTAAAATAGCACCCACCAAGTCAACTGTCACCCTTCTCACCAACTGGAACGCAGAACACCGCTACACACCACACCTCACCATAAACAACACACCTATACCACACACACACACACACAAAATACTTGGCATAACATACAATACATCCATGACATTCAAACAACATATTACGACCATCAAAAACAAATGCATGCAAAGACTTAAAGCCCTCAGATCACTTGCCAGCACAACATTCGGACACAAAGAAACCACAACCACAGTATACAAACAATATATTTGATCAGTGATGGATTATGCAAGCCCTGCCTGGGCTTCAAACCTCACTGAGTCTCATCACAACACCCTTCAAACCATACAGAACAGAGCCCTAAAGACAATCACAGGCTGCACACCTACCACACCCACAGACCACCTACACTATGAAACCAAAGTCCTCAAAATCAAGGATCACCTTGACATGAGAGGCACACAAACACTTGCTGCAGCCTCCACAAACCCACACCATCCACTACACTACATGGCACAACACCCACAAATGCCAAGGAACATCAAAACAACACCCAGTACACGATACCATACACAAATACTATCATCTCTTACACCCTGCCCACCCCAAACCAATCTCCAAAAACACATCCATACTCAAATCACTCATCAATCCATCCAAACACTCAAAAACAACACTCAGCTGCATGCACGACCCACTGACATCCACCCATCTGAATATACATACTCCAAACACTCATCAGTCCATCCAAACACTCCATAACAACACACAGCTGCATGCACGACCTCCTGACATCCACCCATCTGAATCCTCCCTTCCCCGTGAGGACAGAGTCCACCTGGCCAGGCTGCGGTGTGGCCACCACCCGGCCCTTCTGACATACCAGAAGAGGCTGGATGGAGCCATTGCGGATGCCTGTCCAGGATGCAACACAGCACCCCATTCTATTAAACACATTATTGAAGACTGCAACGCACACAACCACACTCGCCAACAACACAACATACACTCTCTGAGGGCACTGTGGGAAAGCCCGGTTCAGGCCATGACCTTCCTCAGGAGCTCGGGGCTGCTCGGCCAGACAGCTTGAGGAACTTCAACAACAACAACAGCAGCACAGCTTACCGATGCACAAAACTCACGTCCCTGGTCTGACAGTATCCTCCCAGGTTTGCCCCACCTAAAGAAAAATACAAATGGTTAAACACATACTGTAGATATATAGACACACCTCTAACTCTCATACTGCAATATATACAGATTACGAGTACCCAAGTCTTTATAATTTCATACCAATTATCTACAACAGGAAATAATAAAATTTAATTTTCAAAAATTTACCTGTGAATAAAGGACCATATGCACTTTGACATCCCAAAAGCACTCTTATCTTTTAGAGGGAAGAAATCCACAAACTTGGTGTAGAAGTCCACAAACGTGGATGCATACCTGAACCCTTCATCACTAACAGACAGTGGACATAGATCATATTAAATGATCAAAATCAAGTACAATACAAAACAAAGCATCAAGAACCAACAAAGCATCAAGAACTAGCAAAGCATAAAGCATAGATTTTGCAGGCACATTCTGGAGAAAGTTTTTTTTAAATTAACATGCACAGAAGTTTGGATTTTTTCATGCATATCTATCTCAAACCCTTTGCAAGAAAGAGCACAATACAAGCAAAATAATATACAGTACATACAAGCACACAAAATCACCCTATTCTATTATTTTGTCTCATTCACAAATGCATATATGCAAGACAGAGCATGCACCCAAGCACCACAGAACCAAGCCATGGGAAGTAAAGTTGAACTACAAGTCAACATAGGCAGTTGCAAGTTGCATGAAAACTCAGTAATTGTTTGATTAAGAATACATAACTGGGTAATTATGACCAACAGCAAAGAAGCTCCTCAACCAACAAAGATGAAACAATGTTAATATATTACTCACCAATCAGGTCTACACCAAGTAACTCTAAGGGTTCCTTGACATTAATGGGATACATTTCTAGGGCCTCAATCTTCAGTGGTGTATACTTCTGATTAAACAATGTTAATATATTACTCACCAATCAGGTCTACACCAAGTAACTCTAAGGGTTCCTTGACATTAATGGGATACATTTCTAGGGCCTCAATCTTCAGTGGTGTATACTTCTGATTAAACAATGTTAATATATTACTCACCAATCAGGTCTACACCAAGTAACTCTAAGGGTTCCTTGACATTAATGGGATACATTTCTAGGGCCTCAATCTTCAGTGGTGTATACTTCTGATTAAACAATGTTAATATATTACTCACCAATCAGGTCTACACCAAGTAACTCTAAGGGTTCCTTGACATTAATGGGATACATTTCTAGGGCCTCAATCTTCAGTGGTGTATACTTCTGATTAAACAATGTTAATATATTACTCACCAATCAGGTCTACACCAAGTAACTCTAAGGGTTCCTTGACATTAATGGGATACATTTCTAGGGCCTCAATCTTCAGTGGTGTATACTTCTGGCACTGACTGCAAGTAGCAATCTGGAAAAAATGTTAAAATTACTGGAGAGCAATACAGCATTGGAATTAGAGAGTAATGCATTCAATATTGAATGAACACTTTACTAGAATCCCACTCAATACATATACATTTATCAATGTATTTGTGTCATGTTATGGTCTATACAAGAAACACACACACATACATAATGCTGGATGTCCTGTTCCTCCAATAGTACACCTTGAAGATCTTCTCATATGTAACATTCCAGCCACTGTGCCCTCCAACAGAACTGCTATGGTACAAATTGAATATTATGGGCAGGTCATTAAAATTCCTCAGTACCTTCCTTCTACTTGCTGCAGCTTGTATGAAATAAAGCGTCTTGTCTGAAAGTAAAACATATGTAAGTTAAGAAATTCCACGTAAAATACATATCACACTAAGTACACATACAAGATTCTCATAATGTTCTTTGGTATTATTATAGAAGGACTATGTTCTTGGCTAGGGCCACGCAGTGTTACCACATTCGACTAGGTCCCGGGAATTTGCCCCGGTCACTTTATGATAGTTTACACAGGTTATATCCCGGTAGTTTTCCCAGGTTAGGTCCCGGTAGTCTACTGTGGTCTAGGTTAAGTTAGTTTAGGTCAGATTAATTTCTAAATTATGTTTGTAAAACGGGGCATCTCCGAGGGAAACCCCATAGATGAAAAATGTCTTAGAATGGTCCAAAATAGTGGGTAATGATAATAAAATATACAATATAGTGAACCCAGTACTTTTACTTTTTATAAACATATTTAATAAATGCAATTCCCTACCAC
Source organism: Petrolisthes cinctipes (assembly GCA_033782935.1). Taxonomy (NCBI): domain Eukaryota; kingdom Metazoa; phylum Arthropoda; class Malacostraca; order Decapoda; family Porcellanidae; genus Petrolisthes; species Petrolisthes cinctipes. The sequence continues at coordinate 98,801 of JAWQEG010001570.1, read as the reverse complement.
TTAATAAACAGGATTTAATACATTACAGAATTAAAGAAGCTTCTTACATTTAATTTTCTTATAAACATTAAGAGTTATGTTTCCGTAGGTATAAACTTATTTCAATTATCCATGTGGGTGAAAAAGTCCATTATCTGTGTACCATTCATACCTACTGTACTGTATATACCACCCACGAGGGGGAGACAAAAAAACAAGGAGATGGGAGAGTCATTTCTCTATACGGTACATTACTTGACTGTCTAGTTTCAACACCACAATCTACAGATGTCAGAGAGGGCAACTCCTACAAAATAATATAAAATTTGGCTGTCCATGTGATAAGTAGATATTTAATTACCATACCTAAAATAAATAAATATATAAATAAATAAAAAATAAGAAAAGAAAACAACAGTACAAACACTGATTGGGTTTAACCTTAGAGGTTTGTCAATTTCATAAAAAAACTGCTGATAGGTTGCTCCCCAAACAGGTACCGGTAAATATTGCGATTATCTGCGTCCTCGATTTTCACACTTTCTGGGAACCAAAATTGCCCGTTTCTTTTTTATTTTGTAGACCGTTTTCTTTTGTGGAAATATGTAAAATGAATGATTATTATTTGTATGTATTTACTTTTATATTTTTTACATTGAAACAGGAGTGCGGCTTTCCTAGCGGCTTCCCGACTCTGCGTGCATTGTTGCCAGATACAGGGATACTTCCAAGTTTTAGGCTAATTTTGTCCACACTTGGGAAATCGTAGGAAAAATGTACAATAAGTAGTCCAATTGGGCGGGAAACTCAATACAGTAATATTAAAATAATTCCACCGAGTATTGATAAGGGAAACCGAATCCTACCTAACCTAACCAGTAGTTCGCCGGTGCAGATAATCACAATATTAGATCAGGTACCTAATGTATAATATATATATTATAAAATAACTTGCCTGCTTCATTCCATTCAAATGATGATGATGAACGCCTCCAAATACGCTTCCTCTCGACATTCCTGATTCCATCAACATGTTGTTTTGTCTGTTGGTAAAATATCACCCTCTCATGTAACACATCATCTTCAGCAAACCTCTTCCTGCAGGTCAGGATATATTCTTCCATAGAGTTGTTTGATCTGTTAAATAAATAGTTCATAACATTCAGACCAATACAATATTTATCAGCTGCCATAGGTACATCATAAATATCCCAGGTAGAAATTAAGGATTTAGGTTAGAGGCTATGTACTGTATATGTAACTTTCTAAAGAACTGGTTGCTGAAAAAATGAGAGAGAATAGTTAGGAGTAATGTTGCAAAAAAATCTCAAAACTGCCATATATATATATATATATATATATATATATATATATATATATATATATCTTAAACAGTATATAACAGATAAATGATTTCCAAATCTGCTTAGTGTGATCACCTATTCACATTTTACAGCTTTCCATGTTTATACATAGTATACATAGTTTATACATAGTTTATACATAGTAGAAGCTTCCCAGTTTAAGGTTTATAATTATAACGGTATCACTATAGGCAAGATTCATATGAGGTTCTATAAGCTTCCTACTGTGCTAACCGCGCGTAGCTAAATTTATCATTAAGACACTTATTACACTAAACTTAAGCAATATTTGCTGCTTAACATGACTTTTAACGGTATTTATTGAAAGAATTACCGTTTTGTAGCAGTGTTGCCAGATCCAGCTAGGTCCCAGTATTTTGCCCTGGTCATTTTCTGTACTTTACCACGGTTATTTCCCGGCAGTATGCCCAGGTTAGGTCCCGGTAGTCTTCCCAGGTTAGGTCCCGGTAGTCTGCCCAGGTTAGGTCACGGTAGTCTGATGCGGTCTAGGTTAGGTTAGGTTAGGTTAGGTTAGGTCAGGTCAGGTAAGGTCAGGCTAATTTCAAAATGCCCCATTTGAATATATCTTGGAAATGGGGCATTTGTGGAGGAAATGCCATAGAAGAAAATAGTCTTAGAATGGTCTAAATAAGTGGGTAATGAAGGTAGAAAATAGTCTTAGAATGGTCTAAATAAGTAGGTAATGAAGGTAGAAAATAGTCTTAGAATGGTCTAAATAAGTGGGTAATGAAAGTAGAAAATAGTCTTAGAATGGTCTAAATAAGTGGGTAATGAAGGTAGAAAATAGTCTTAGAATGGTCTAAATAAGTGGGTAATGAAGGTAGAAAATAGTCTTAGAATGGACTAAATAAGTGGGTAATGAAGGTAGAAAATAGTCTTAGAATGGTCTAAATAAGTGGGTAATGAAGGTAGAAAAACCGTACCCAATAACGGTAATTCATTCAATATTTACCCTTTTAACTTACAGGTATAAAGTAACAAGCCACCACACCGGATTATTATAGAATCTTATATTATTAAAACTTTCCCAACTTGGAATCTTTCAATGTATCTGCCTTCCATGTGGTGCTCAAGTTAGTTATCTCATAAAACACATAACAGATTACTCATACGATAGACTTAATATATGAAAATAAATAACTTACTTACATCAAAGCCATGATGATCAAGTAGTAGTAGTAGTTACTTCACTCACTGTTAGAGAACGAGCAACAAAACTACATAAGATGTGAGCAACAGGAACTCAAGTGTAATAACCATAACAGATTACTCATACTATAGACTTAATATATGAAAATAAATCACTTAGGTATTTATTAAAAGAATTACCGTTTTGTAGCAGTGTTGCCAGATCCGGCTGGGTCCCAGTATTTTACCCCTGTCATTTATTGTACTTTATCACGATTATTTCCCGGTAGTTTGCCCAGGATAGGTCACGGTAGTTTGCCCAGGTTAGGTCCCGGTAGTCTGATGCGGTCTAGGTTAGGTTAGGTTAGGTCAGGTCAGGTAAGGTCAGGCTAATTTCAAAATGCCCCATTTGAATATGCCCTATCTTGGAAATGGGGCATTTGCGGACGAAATGCCATAGAAGAAAATAGTCTTAGAATGGTCTAAATAAGTGGGTAATGAAGGTAGAAAAACCGTACGCAATAACGGTAATTCATTCAATATTTACCATAACTTACATCAAAGCCATGATGATAAAGTAGTAGTAGTTACTTCACTCACTGTTAAGCGGGTATCACACGGCCACTTTTTCCTGGGACATGGTGTCGTACAACACCATTTTGGACATGTCGTGGGCAATGGGACATTTTGGACAACGAGGTGTTGACGGAAACTATAGAAAACTGTCGGTGATTTGCTGACAGGGAGAAAGTCATTGAAAGTCTATAGTGAATAATATTGTATGGAATATATTATTATGGCATATTATGATTTAAGTAGTGTTAGGTATCATTATTTGAATATAGAAATTGTATTCCTAGATCTTATATATTATATACACCGAATTTAACTGTTAAATATGAGCATGGAACATTGATTTGATTTTGGGGTTTGTTTACATTTCTGCTTCCGTCTGGTCCAAACCTCTTTCTTCTTCTTCTTCCAAAGCAATTGCACATACTCCAACAGCTAAAATGGTTAGGTTAGGTTAGGTTCGGTTGGGTAACACTTACGATAGCATGTACATGGTGGTCCCGTTTTTCTAGCTTCTACCACCTTCCCACTCCTGGCTACATACTCCTCACCACCATCTCTCTTTGCCATTCTTTTAACACTTTTCCAGCTTGCCATGCACTTCTTTATCTTGCAGAAGGTTCCCGGTTGTTCAAAATCACTGTCACTACTTAATAAATCCATTGTGGTATGCGGAGACAGCAGAAAAATAAGTAAATCCACGGAACAATAGCTGTGGTAGGAGGGGTGATACAAAATTAAATCCCGCGGCCACAACACACCTCATGCTGTCCCTTTAAAAATCCATGCTCACTGATTGGCTAAGCGGCGTGGGTGTGTGCTTCCTCCTCGCACGTTGATTGGACAAAGTAGTCACCAGGGTGGGATCTTCAAAGCATCGTAAGTTGGTGGCGCTACGATCACATTTACTCTCTCGTAGCCGCCATATTTGATCGTGGCTTACGAGGATCATAAGTTGGTATCTCCAAAGCTTCATAACCTCCATCGTAGCTCACGATGATAGCCTCGTAGTGAGCGTCGCTGCCCGTTTTGTTCATCCCACCACCCAGCTGACTGGCTCTCACCCAATCACAATGAAGGAAACAATATGTCCTTGGTACTGTAAGCCAATCATAACGTAATATTACAATGTCAACAAATAAACATTGTCTCACCACCAGCTGATAGAGATGACACAACAGTCACCAAGTTACATCAGACAGGAATTAACAGCAAAAGACAGGTAAGTGAATTATTATACTGTGTTGATAAACATTTAACACAACAGTGGAGATAAGGCAGCTGCCCCCCCCCCCCGGGCATATTTTTATTATCACGCCAATCACTGGTATATTGTATATAGATTTTTGGTTAGGTTAGGTTTGGCTAGTTTAGTTTAAGATAGGTTAGGTTACGTACTGTAAATCAAGAACAGCATGATACAAATAGTTTACTGGTAGCTGGTTGTCATGAAAATAAATCAAAGACATTGACTGGGAGGACATAACTTTTAACTTCTACTGTCACTGTTTTATTTTCTGTACACCTACCTACAGTAGTTTCTATATTAATCTCAAAATCTGTACAGTTGATTGCCATTACCAAGTAACAGGCAGAAATATACCATATGTAGTGAAATCTGGCAAGTGCATTATAATAACTAAGACTTCAAACAGTTTTATTGAAAGACAGATCAAGGAAATAAATTATATAAGCATTATTTATATTATGGATTCGGCTGTTGGCATGGGCACACATAGGTTGAAGGATGGGGGGGGGGGGGAGTGTCCATTGCCTGATGGACTCCTGGAGTTGGGTGCAGTCACGTACTCGGAGTGAGTCGGAGCAGGTTGCCGTTTTGTCGGAAATCGTCATCTCCGTCGTCTGCTAGTGACGTAGTCGGACGTCCTGACGTCACGTTTTCTGACAGCCGGAAATATCGGAAATATCTGTAAAATGTGTCTTTACCACTCATATAAGGAAAAATAAAAAAAATAAAAAAATTTGCATAGTTTTTTAATTATTCCTGTATATAATGATCGATAGATATTGAAAATTAAGTTATGCTGTATCATGTATAAGAGGTGAAATGGAGGAGGAAACACAGCCGGCCCCTTCAGTCTGTCCTTGCCTTCATGCAGTTCAGTGTTTTCACCTCATCACTCGTCGTTGTATGCGGAGTCTCCGTATTTTCAAACATCGTTGCAACTTTTGGTAAGTAAATACTTATCATTTTTATAGTATTAGTTACATAAACAGTGTATATAAATATGAAACATAGATAACTTAATAGTTCCTCAAAGATTTGTAATTCCCATTTTCTCTGATGCAGAATATAGTCGTATATGTATATAGTCGTAGGGTAACTATGTTTGTGTGACACAAGTTAATGTTACAGTGAGGTTGTGGCTTCCCTGCACAATCATTGCATACACGTCGTCTCTACTGACGTTCTCCCTATTCAGTGACAGTTGTGGTGAGTGCATAAGAATTTATTCATACTTTGATAGTGAAAAATGCATATAATTATCCATAGGAAGACAAACCTTCATTGCAATTTACAGAAGCACTAATTGCCCTGCCAATATAATTAACAGAGAACTATATATATATGTGTGTGTTACATAAGTTTATGTTGCAGGGGTGTTGTGGTCATCCTACACAACTAAATATTGTACCAGTAGCCTGCACGTCGTCTCTAACGATCGTTGTGCTCTCAAGCCATTTTCTTTTTTTGTGAGTAACTATAATCTATTTATTTGTAATTTTTAATTATTGCAAATGCAATTCATAATCTTTTACGCTGAAAAACATCCATAATTTTAATCTATACAATCAACACGTACTTGCCCTGCCAGCATTGCATATATGTGTGAACCTTTTGTTATATTATTTTGATATGTTTCTTCTACTTTTAATATTTTCAAGTAGCTTACAGCCTGCAAAATTCTAAAATATTCCTCATATATATACACAGGCTGAAATGGCTCCCAAGGCTAAGTTTCGACAGGACTGGTTGCTGAATCAAGAATTTCAACCATGGTTGACTCGGGTAGAGGGAGACTCAAGAAAGGCCTTTTGCAATGCTTGCAAAAGGACGTTAGGAGCTGAGATAACCTCGATCAAGAGGCACAAAACATCTCAGCATCACATCGCCGCCTGCAGGGACAACAACCAGCAAGAGGCCCAACAGCTTGACAACCCACCTCCTCCTTTTGCACCTGGTGGCCATTACGTGGCAATGGCTACTGTACTTTTTGCTTGTTTTATTGCAGAGCATAATTTACCATTTACAACTGCTGACCACATGATATCTTTAATGAAAGTAATGTTCCCTGACTCACAGATTGCTCAGTCAATGTCCATGAAGAGGAGTAAGTGTACAGAGGTAGTGAAGGTGATTGGAAAGTGTGCTATTGATGAAACTCTACAGAAATTAAAAACTAACCATTTTTCAGTGATTATTGATGAGACCACAGATGTAAGTACTCAGAAGTCTTGTGCAGTGCTTGTGAAATATTTTTACTCTGAAGCCTGTAGCATTAAAACATCAGTCATTGACTTAATGGATTTGTTTAGTGGTGATAAAGATAATGAAGGATCATCAGGGCAAAATTTGTATACACTTATTATAAACTTTTTAACCTCTCATGATATTCCTCTTGCTAACTTTATTGGTTTTGCAGCAGACGGGGCTTCTAATTTAATGGGTAAACACAACTCTGTAAGTAGCAGACTTAAAGAAACATTACCAGGGATAACCATTTTAAAATGCATCTGCCACTCTATACATCTTTGCTCCTCAGAAGCTGCTAAAACACTGCCACGCCATTGCGAGGACTTACTCCGTAATATTTATTCATATTTTTCACACAGTGCTAAACGCAGATTCGAATTTAGAATGTTTCAGGAATTTTGCGAGGCAAAGCCCCACAAACTACTCCATGCTTGCCAAACACGCTGGTTATCACTGCACCAAGCGGTGACTAGAGTGCTGGAACAGTGGCAGCCCTTGACTCTGTATTTTGAGTCAAAGAATTCTGAAGAGAGGCTGGTATCAGTACAGGACATAACAAAACACTTAAAAGATCCTTTAGTATTATGTATATATAAGTTTTTGGATTTCATTTTGCCAAAATGTAACCATTTTAATATACTTTTTCAGCAGCAGAGTCCAACTTTGCACTTATTAAATGATGGTGTCACAGAACTATATGGGAAATTGCTGAGCTATTTTTGTAAGCCTGAATTGTTGAAAAGGGTACAAATTTACAACATAGAACCAAGTGATGACAATCTTTATCTTCCAATTGACCACATATATCTAGGTCCAGATCTACATAAACATTTTCAATCAGCAGAAATTAGAATGCAAATAAAGATGATCAAAGATGTTAAAACCATATGCCATAAGTTTCTCGTAACTCTTTGTTCGCAAATAAAGAATAGATTTTGCATGGAAAATAAGTTATGGTACTTTGCTAGCTACCTGAAACCTAAAAAGTTATTAACTGCTCAAAGTAGGTTGACTCTCCCTACGCTGGTAGATTTTTGTCAGGAGGTACCAAGAATTAATGTACATATTCAGGCATTGGATGATGAATTGAGATCATTAGACTGGGTAACTATACCAGATATTAAAGATCATGTTAATGGGGATATAGTTGAATTTTACAAGAAACTTATGGCATATGAAGATATTTTTGGTATTAAAAAGTTCAGTAATTTGTCTAAGTTTGCTCTCCAGGTGTTGTCTCTACCCACTTCAAATGCAGACGTAGAAAGATTATTCTCGAGAGTAAATTTAATAAAGACCAAGACACGAAATAATTTGAAGTCCGACACTGTCCTTCATCTTCTGGCTGTGTCTGAGAGTGTGAGAGCTCAGGGGGGATGTAACAAATATAGGCCAACTGAACATATGCTTAATATGTATAAATAAGTTACAAGTTTCTGGCAAAGTTTGGGTAATACAATTCTGTTGTTGTTGTTGTTGTTGTTAAAATAGTGTGGTAAAAAGATACTTTATGTATATTATTGCTATTTTATTATTATATCTTATATTATCTATCAATATAATAATAAACTCTGTCTTATAAATCACAAATATGTCCTATTTTTATTAATTAGGCTACTCCTACTGTTTTAAATCGTGCTTTTTTTTTTACACATTATTACAGAAAATCATTCTTATGAAGGAGAAACTAAACTGAAAACCGGTATATATTTTTTCACTAGTTTACCACTATCATGTTTTCTATAGACAAGAAAATGGGTGTGACGTCATAATATGGTAACCAATCAGAACGGTCGGAAATTCTCGTGACGTCAGTGACGGATAACAGCAACACTGGTCCGACTCCAGTCTCTCCAGATAGTTCCAGACTCACCACTCCCCACCAGAGGTACACGACGTCTTCTACAGCACAGTAGTGTACCCACAAGCTTGCGTCGCTTCTTAACACGTCGTTTTATTTCCTCTGGCACAGCAAAACTGGTGAGTTGTGTTTCTGTCTTGATAATTGGGTAAAGGTACAGTAGTGGACCTTACTGTATAATAGTCTGGGACCCACACACTTACAATAATATCAATAAATTAGAGTCCATACAAAACAAGACTGCAAGATGGGCCAGACGTGATTACAGACACACTACATCAGTCACTTTGCTTAAACAAGACACAAAACTAGACCCATTAGTAACACGAAGACAGATACACAGACATCAGTCACTTTGCTTAAACAACACACAAAACTAGACCCATTAGTAACACGAAGACAGATACACACTACATCAGTCACTTTGCTTAAACAAGACACAAAACTAGACCCATTAGTAACACGAAGACAGATACACAGACAACAGATGATATACAAAATCACAAACAAGTTAGTTGACATAGACAAAGACACATACTGTATCTACACCCTACAAGTATACAGGTATTTATTGAAAGAATTACCGTTTTGCAGCAGTGTTGCCAGATCCGGTTGGGTCCCAGTATTTTGGGTATTTATTGAAAGAATTACCGTTTTGCAGCAGTGTTGCCAGATCCGGCTGGGTCCCAGTATTTTGCCCCAGTAATTTATTGTATTTTATCACGATTATTTCCCGGTAGTTTGCCCAGGTTAGGTCCCGGTAGTCTGATGTGGTCTAGGTTAGGTTAGGTCAGGTCAGGTAAGGTCAGGCTAATTTCAAAATGCACCATTTGATTATGCCCTATCTTGTAAATGGGGCATTTGTGGAGAAAATGCCATAGAAGAAAATAGTGGTAAATATTGAATGAATTGCCGTTATTGCGTACGGTTTTTCTACCTTCATTACCCACTTATTTAGACCATTCTAAGACTATTTTCTTCTATGGCATTTCCTCTGCAAATGCCCCATTTCCAAAATAGGGCATTTTGAAATTAGCCTGACCTTACATGACCTAACCTAACCTAACCTAGACCGCATCAGACTACCGGGACCTAACCTGGGCAAACTACCGGGACCTAACCTGGGCAAACTACCGGGAAATAATCGTGATAAAGTACAATAAATGACAGGGGTAAAATACTGGGACCCACCCGGATCTGGCAACACTGCTGCAAAACGGTAATTCTTTCAATAAATACCAAAATAGTCTTAGAATGGTCCAAAATAGTGGGTAATGAAGGTAGAAAAACCGTACGCAATAACGGTAATTCATTCAATATTTACCGTATTTTGCCCCAGTCATTTATTGTACTTTATCACGATTATTTCCCGGTAGTTTGCCCAGGTTAGGTTCCGGTAGTTTGCCCAGGTTAGGTCCCGATAGTCTGATGCAGTCTAGGTTAGGTTAGGTCAGGTCAGGTAAGGTCAGGCTAATTTCAAAATGCCCCATTTGAATATGCCCTATCTTGGATATGGGGCATTTGCGGAGAAAATGCCATAGAAGAAAATAGTCTTAGAATGGTCTATATAAGTGGGTAATGAAGGTAGAAAATAGTCTTAGAATGGTCTAAATAAGTGGGTAATGAAGGTAGAAAATAGTCTTAGAATGGTCTAAATAAGTGGGTAATGAAGGTAGAAAATAGTCTTAGAATGGTCTAAATAAGTGGGTAATGAAGGTAGAAAATAGTCTTAGAATGGTCTATATAAGTGGGTAATGAAGGTAGAAAATAATCTTAGAATGGTCTAAATAAGTGGGTAATGAAGGTAGAAAATAGTCTTAGATTGGTCTAAATAAGTGGGTAATGAAGGTAGAAAATAGTCTTAGAATGGTCTATATAAGTGGGTAATGAAGGTAGAAAAACCGTACGCAATAACGGTAATTCATTCAATATTTACCAGTATACATACGATCCACCATACATACCAGACAAGCACTGTTATATTTAGGCACTCATTCTTTCCCCGCAGCATCCAAGAGTGGAATCATCTCCCATCTCATGTAGTTAATAGCCCGGGCCACTCTTGACACGTTTAGAAATAGCATCACCAATCATTACCTCCCCAACCCTAATCCCCAACCCAATCCACCCTTATCCTAACCCTCTTCCTAATCCTGCCCTGGATCCCTAAATCCCCCGCACAACCCCCGCATATTATGCCGCCCATGAGCGGCCCTCTGCGGGACCCTAAACTTGAACTGGAACTTGATAGATATTTTACTGTCATTACCCACTATTTAGGACCATTCTAAGACACTTTTCTTCTATGGTTTTTCTTCCTCAAATGCCCTGTTTCCAAGATAGGGCATATTCAAATGGGGCATTTAGAAATTAGCCTGACCTAACCTAACCTAGACTGCATCAGACTACCGGGACCTAACCTGGGCAAACTACCGGGACCTAACCTGGGCAAATTACCGGGAAATAATCGTGATAAAGTACAATAAATGACAGGGGTAAAATACTAGGGCCCAGCCGGATCTGGCAACACTGCTGCAGTAAGGTCCACTTCTGTACTAATACCGATAATTGTAGGAGTTCGTGTCGAGTGTAGGCAAGGATGATAGACTATTATCCTTGGGTGTAGGTCTGGGTCACAGGTCGTCGTGTTTATTTACAACCTGTCCTTCTCCTCCACCACCCCTGCCAGAACAAAAAGGGGTATTTATTGAATGAATTACCGTTTTGTAGCAGTGTTGCCAGATCCGGCTAGGTCCCGGTCATTTTCTGTACTTTACCACGGTTATTTCCTGGTAGTTTGCCCAGGTTAGGTCCCGATAGTCTGCCCAGGTTAGGTTCCGGTAGTCTGATGCGGTCTAGGTTAGGTTAGGTCAGGTCAGGTAAGGTCAGGCTAATTTCATTTGAATATGCCCTATCTTGGAAATGGGGCATTTGTGGAGGAAATGCCATAGAAGAAAATAGTTTTAGAATGGTCTAAATAAGTGGGTAATGAAGGTAGAAAAACCGTACCCAATAACGGTAATTCATTCAATATTTACCCAAAAAGGTGTTGCTTCGATTTCCCAAGTCAGATATATCAGCAAAATACACAGTAGCACAGCCCAATTCTCCCTCAGCGACATCCTGGTGTATTCATTGAGGATTTGTCACAGTCACACAGCGCCAGGCGGCTCCGTAAAATGAAATATGAAAGAAAACAGTGGGAGGGAGTAGGTTTTTTTTTTCTTTTATTAACCATACGCTGGTGTTTCCTTCTCCTTTCTCTTTCCGAGAAATAACTTCCTTCTTTATATCGAAGGATATGGCCTTCCGTTTTGTAAATGCACCACCTGACATGACTTGAGTGTTGAAGCTGGTGGTTAACTCGTAATCACTAAAAACCAGCGAGTCAAACACGAAATTTCCCTAACTTCAACTTTAGAATTTCCCTTTATGCCTCAATAATTCCTTGTTTACTCTTAAACATTGGTGGTCTTTTTGGTATTTCTTCTGGTAAGAAATTTCCTTGCACCTGGCAACACTGGGTAGGGGGAAGGAGTGGTGGAAGTGGTGTCAACACACACACAGACGCCAGTAATATCATTTCCTGACACGTTCATTATGATTTCGCTCATTTTGTATAAGAACTCCTCGGATTTGCTTCACTTATGTGAACATGTTCTATATAAGACCGAGGTGTATATATATATATATGACAAAGCTTGTGACCGTGTTGTATTTTCGAACAAAGTTTTGAGACCAGAGAGAGAGAGAGAGAGTAGGGTGGGGGAGAGAAAGAAGGAGATGGGTGGAGCCTGTGGACTGACGTGGTATATACGTCACACTATGATCATTCGTATCCCAGTGTTAAATTTCATAAAAATGACCCATTTCTCGGGGACAAGTGCCTTAATTATTCACTTTTGGCAATCCATTATAGTGCCAAAAATTAGCGGAAGGTGTGAAATAACCCGTGACAAAACAACATACTGATCCAACCTTTAATTACAGAGTTATTCCCGAAAAACAGTGCCACACGGGCCCTGAAAGCGTTAGTAGGTCAAAATTATCCATCAAATCTAATATAATTTTGCCATTTTGATTTAGTCTTTGGTCACCGAGACTTTAATGCATTAAAGTCCTCAAGCAAGATTATGGGTTCTTCCTTTTTATCTTCCAAGAATTTCTCAATACAGGTATTATGTTTTATAATTACGTTTCTTTCCTTATCGTTTACAGAAAAGTATGTGAGAATTATATAAAAGGAAAATCCCTGAATAGTTACCCTTGTGTACAAATTATCATTGTGCTTTGATTCTAATTTCTGAACTTCCATTTTGTTTAAACATTAAGCCCCCACCTTTCCTATCATTAGTACATCTATATTGTTCAGTTTTACTTAACCCTTTTGTTTTTGAGTGAGTTTCCGTTAATGCAAATATATCATATTTATTAACTAATAGTTCCTTGACTTCCTCTAGTTTTATATCTGTAAGCCCTTGAATATTTATTAACCTTATACTAAACTTAAAATTACTTTTATTTCCTATTTTCTTATCTTTTCCTCAATTTGTATATGCTTTGTTGTGTAACAGCTTTCCGTCATAAACATAATATCCTAATTCTCCATTTCCTCTGTTTTCAAAGAACTTTTTCATTAGTTCCTTGTGTTATGTCCTTTCCCTAGGTGTCATATCCTTCATTATTCCTACCTCCCTCATCCAATCTTTTGCCAACTTAAGGTTCCTAGCATTTTTCAAAATTTTCTTCTTTTTCTCAAAACTTTCTATGTTGATAAGGTTTGTTTCTACCGTTGTCAGCATTTGGTTTTCCCAATCTCTTAAATTCTACTATGTTAACATTGTTTGTTTGTGTGCTTCCTATAATTTCTTTATGTTTGGTATGTTTATGGTATGTTTGGGTTTGTTTACATAGTCAAGTGTTGCCAAGTAAAATGTCTCTAAAGTCAGTGTTGCCAAATGATGATGATGATGACTGAGAGTCACCCGCGTTCGGGTGTAGCCTTTGCAACGGCACTCTCTCACTGTCTTCCTCTGCAGACTCTGCAGAGAGAAAACCCAAAACAGCACCAAAGAATACATGTATACACATCATACTTTATATCCTATACAACCTGCTCGTCCATATATATTCATTTTCTCTTCAACCATACATACCCTTTCCATAAATTCTTTCACACTCTCTATTATCACTGGACTGTACAGCTCTCATTCACTAAGACCTAGCAGCACTTTAGCTGCCACTGTCGCTTCCACCATCTCACTCCATTTTCTCACTCCTAGTAAAATATCTCTAAAAGCAGTGTTGCCAGGTGGTGTGCTTGACGAAAATTTCTCCAACTTCAACATCAACAGAATTTCCCTTTTTACCTCAAAATTCCCTGTTTCCTCCTAAATAATTTTAATTATAGGGTCCGGGAATAGGGGGGACAGGCTTGGGAGGGGTTTGGGGGGTGTGGGAATAGGGGGACAGGCTTGGGAGGGGTTTGGGGGGTGTGGGAATAGGGGGACAGGCTTGGAGTGGGTAGAAAGTCTGTCCCCCTACTCCCGCACCCCCCTAACCCCACCCCCCAAGCCTGTCCCCTATTCCCTCACCCCCAAGCTTGTCCCCCTATTCCCGCACCCCCCAAGCCCGTCCCCTATTCTCGCACCCCCCAAGCCTGTCCCCCTACTCCTGCACCCCCTTAATGTAAGATCCCCATTGCTACCTCTACTTCTCCATACTTGGCAACACTGGGGATGATGATGACTTATATGGGTAACTTTAACAATTTACTGTCAAATGTTTTCACGTTCACATATGAATTAATGATATTGTTTTAAGTAGTGTGTAGCTGCTTGTATTAAATTAAACGATGGTAGTTAACGTGTGTGTGTGTGTGTTATTGTTTTAAGTAGTGTGTAGCTGCTTGTATTAAATTAAACGATGGTAGTTAACGTGTGTGTGTGTGTGTTATTGTTTTAAGTAGTGTGTAGCTGCTTGTATTAAATTAAACGATGGTAGTTAACGTGTGTGTGTGTATGTGTGTGTGTGTTATTGTTTTATATAGTGTGTAGCTGCTTGTAGTAAATTAAAAGATGGTAGTTAACATGTGTGTGTGTGTGTGTGTTATTGTTTTAAGTAGTGTGTAGCTGCTTGTAGTAAATTAAAAGATGGTAGTTAACATGTGTGTGTGTGTTATTGTTTTAAGTAGTGTGTAGCTGCTTGTAGTAAATTAAAAGATGGTAGTTACCGTGTGTGTGTGTGTTATTGTTTTAAGTAGTGTGTAGCTGGTTGTATTAAATTAAAAGATGGTAGTTAACATGTTCTTACCTATTTGTATCTTTACAGAATTGAGTCAAGCTCGTAATGTCCCGTATTACTGCTACAAAACGGCAATTCTTTCAATAAATACCAGCAAAACTTCAGCAAGCTTACAGGTATGATTAATAACCCAATCAATGTACTTCTGTAAATTATTATTTAGGTTTAACTGTTGATTTGATTTATGGCAAACTTGATTCTGTAAAAGTAGGTTAAAATTAAATACATGATTATTATTATTATTATTATTATGTGTATATTTAATCTCCGGGACTGTGGGAAGCCAAATGGTAAATGGAGTTCAAGGTAAATAGGGAAACCATAACAGGACCCCGGTTATTTAAAGGAAAATTAAAAAATAACAAAATACATTCTGGAAGTTATGAGAAAAGAAAAGGAAATCACTTAGAAATTAAAAAGACCCTGAACAAACAATAAATTTCTACAAGAAAGGGGATCTGTTGAAAAGGATATCATCCCCTGCCCTAACATCTGATATCTAGACAAATATAATATAATTAGCTTTACTAGATTCCCAACTCCAGTTTAGGGGAGGTGGCCGAGTGGTTAGTGTTCTGGACTCGTAACCTGGAGGTCGGGAGATCGATCCTCTCAGGTGAGGGTCTGAGAATATTTACTCTTCCGATTTGAGTTTGAGGCACTAACTATAAGGCCACCGAACGTCATAAAACACCCTCACTGGTACCATAACACCCTCACTGGTACCATAACACACTCACTGGTACCATAATACCCTCACTGGTACCATAATACCCTCACTGGTACCATAACACCCTCACTGGTACCATAACACACTCACTGGTACCATAACACCCTCACTGGTACCATAACACCCTCACTGGTACCATAACACCCTCACTGGTACCATAATACCCTCACTGGTACCATAACACCCTCACTGGTACCATAACAGCTGCAGTATTTGGGAATTACCCTCACTTCCCTCCCTCTGTGGCTGGGTAACAGTTCGGAAGTCGTGATGTGTGTGTGTGTGTGTGAGTAGCAGTTGACCTGGGCCACGGTAACGGGCTTGATGAAGCCTATGTCCAGTGTCGAAAGATATATATATATATATATATAAAAAAAGTTCCCAACCCAAATGTATCAATAGTATATTTTCCCCTTAATTATTTCTGTACTAGTGTATAATTGTAAATACCATAATATAAATGAGTAATGTATATAATGTATTAACTTACACTCAATTCTTTTTATTTTCAGTGCCAACAAGAGTCATCCATATCACAAAGTTGACGAAAAACTTACCTCTGAATACATTATAGATGGTAATAACAACACTGGAACTACAATGGGAGTAAAAATCAAGTTGATGTTTGTACTTATAATAATGTACATCAATATGGTATATGGTGAAGTCTGTGAACTCGGGTCCAATGAACCTTGTCTAATTCCAAAGCCAATTGGTAACAACAAAACAAATGTAGATATTTACCCCAAGACTGTAGGTAAAGATGGAATGAAGTTTTTTCTAAGCGATAATAGAATGACCCCGTTTTCTCTTGAAATGACCAAACTTGAAAATGGTGACTGTTTTGTCAAGGGGAATTGCTTTACAAACCCAATAGAAAACAACTCAAACAATGGTGACTGTGTAGCTAAGATGGAGATAACAAAGGATTCTATTAAGATGAATGGTAAAGTGTGTGACATTAAAAACCAGTATGATGAAACACAAGACACTTTCATGTTGGGTCTAAATGGTCATGATTCTGCTTATATAGTATACAATGTAGTGTCAGTGTATTCCTGCACAGGCATGGGAACGGGAATGATAATAGGACTAATACTAGGACTAATATTAGGACTAATAATAGGACTAACAATAGGAATAAAATTCGGAGGACGATTTAAGGAAGCCATAACACGGTTCTGCTCCAGAACAACACCACCTGCCAGAGTTTAATGGCCCAAACGAACGTGTCTGACCAGTCAGCCGGGCAGGAGCCAGAGCAGGTGGTCGAATGGGTCGTGAGATGTACGATAACTATGCTGCCTAATAAGAAGGAATGCTGGGGAAAATTAAGGAACATATGGAAAAGATGCAGAAAAAGTTGGAGGAGGTGATCAGCAAGTGGAAAAGAATGGAAGAGGAGCTCCAAGAAAGTATAACAAAAAAAAGTAGTAGAAATACTGGAGGAAAGAGAGGAGAAGAAAAAAAGGATTAAAAATGTAGTGATCTATAACCTAGAAGAGAAAGAAGCAAGGAATTGGAGAGAGCAGATTCTATAGATAGAAAGAAAATGATTGAAGTGTTAAAAGAGCACAAAGTTCATGAAACAGTAATAGATATAATCTCGGATAATTACACTGGAGATAAAACAACACTAGAATATGGAAAGGAAAATAGAACAGAAATAAATATTAGTAGTGGTATAAAACAAGGATGTACAAGCTCAACAACATTATTTAAACTGATAACATATTATATAATAAATAGATTGGAAAAAGTGTGTGTAGGTTATAAGGATGAAATTTTGAAATTAGTAACTTTATTCTTGGCAGATGATGATGGCTTATTACTGGCAACAACAATAGAAGAAGCTGAGAAAACAATTGACAGCTTAATAAAAGTGGGAGAAGAATGTGGCTTAGACATAAACAAATCGAAAAGCAAAATATTGATATTCAATATGAAACGGAAACCAGAAAAATTGAGAGACATAATGATAACAAATGAGATAAAATATCTGGGAATTACAATAAATGACAAGAGAGAGTGCTTCAGAATACATAAAAACCAAGTAATACAAACGGCAAGAAAAATGGCAAACATGACCTATACAATAATAGTACAGAGTGTAAATAAGATGCTAATAGGGAAAACATATTGGAAAAGTGTAGTGCTACCATCTGTACTATATGTATCAAATGTATTGGAATTTACAAAAACTGAAACAGAAGAGGTCCCAAAAGATGATTTATACTAGGGGCACCAAAATATGCTCAGGTAACAACATTAAGAGGAGAAATAGGAGCCACTAGTATGCAGAGCAGAATTATAGAAGGTTATATAAAATATGGAATAGAAGGGAACAATCAATTAGTAAAAAGAAAAATGCAAGAAAAGATGGAAAGTGGAAAAGACCAATGGATGAAAAAGGTAAAATCATTCATCAAAGAAACTGAGTTGGGAGGATAGTCAATCAAAGAAACTAGTGTTAAAGAAATAAAGGAAAAAATTAAAAAATGGGACACAGAGCAATGGAAGGAGGAAGTTATGGAAAAACCGAGCTTGGAAATCTACAAAACATTTAAAACAAAAATAAAAACTGAAAGAATATATGATAATGATATGGCATCAGTAATATTATATAAAGGTAGAACAAATAATTTAAAACTTAATGACAGAATAAGATTTACAGGAGGTGAAGTAAAATGTGACTTGTGTGAAGCAGAAATAGAGGATATAAGGCATTTTATATTGTGGCGCCCATTTTTACAGAAATAAATAAATAAATATGTGAATTTACAACAACCATATATAGAAAATGAAAATAATATTTTAGGACAGTTACTATTTAATGAAAAAAATATAAGTGTAACAAAAGACTAC
This sequence comes from Petrolisthes cinctipes, assembly GCA_033782935.1. Classification (NCBI taxonomy): domain Eukaryota; kingdom Metazoa; phylum Arthropoda; class Malacostraca; order Decapoda; family Porcellanidae; genus Petrolisthes; species Petrolisthes cinctipes. Next base: position 80,481 of record JAWQEG010001570.1, on the reverse strand, counting down.
CTATTTCAAATTGGAAAAAAAGAGAAAAAGAAATGAAAACACAAGGATTAACATAAAATAAAGGAAAGGAAAATATAGAAAATAATTGACGCGCATAAACACAGCATCAGTATTAATACTAATATATTAACGAGACAAAAGAGGAGTGTAGTTGGAAAGGCAATACTGTACTCCTCATCCATCAACTGAACAGGGGGTGGCCCACAGAGCTACACACATAGATTGATCGACCTTGTGTTATTAGATAGGGGAGGAGTGTCACAAGCATGGAGGTATAATATTAAGGAGGCGGCATGACGTCACAAAGGTGAAGCCAACTGGCTATTGGTCGGCTGTCTCCCCTACCCCCCAATGACTCAAAACAAACCTCAGCTGATCACTTCGGACCATCAACTTCACCAACATTCTTTGCCATTTTTTGTAATAATGCCGGCGTGTTCAGCATATGGGTGTACCCAGAGAGACAGGAGTCTTTCTACTACATTTCATAGGTATGTTAAGAAAGTCATACAGAAAAATATACGACAGAAATGGACAAACCAACGAAGTGAAATTTTTCATCACCTGCCTCACACACCGTGACACGTACCCATGTCCTGTAGAATATTAATACTGTACACACAAAAACTACAAAGCCAAGGTTATTATAGTGTTGTGATATTAACTGTTAATGTATAACCTCACGTATATATGGCATTGACAGGGTTATAAAAGATAAACTGGCTCCATGGGGTGACCTACTGGTGCCCAAGTTAGGGTTGGCCTGTAGGATAACTCGAGTGTTGAGAGATTGTATTATGAATGTTTTAGCATATTTCATAATGTTTTAAAGATATTAAATTTATAATTATGTTTACTACGTAGACTATTTGGTTGTTGAGAATTTAGGTCTAAGTTAGTATCGTAGTCTAAGTTAAGCCAATGTGCCAAAGGAGTTTTTATAATTGTAAAATTACAGCCTGGGACTGATGATTAAATTAATGTTTTTGTGTGAATCAGAGTGAACTGGAACTGAGTAAGTGATGACACACTTTATGCAGTAACATCCATGCAGCCATCATGGTAAGATTCCATGTGGCTTATAAAGGGGGTATCACACTTGGTACGCAAACGCGGAATTGGCGGAATTCGCCTACCACATGGTAGGCGAATGCGGAACGGTGACCACAAATGCGTACCAAAGCTGGTATCCATTTCTATCCATACCAGGTCTGCAAACGAGAACCAATTCACTAACCAAATTTATTATAATTAATCATTTCAAAGTAAACGAGTTAAATAATTATAGAAAATAATATTGTTATATAAATATTTTAGAATAAAACAAATATAAACACTGGGTATAGTAAATACGATGTCGATATTTTACAGTTTGCCCGTCACACGGTCACAGTCGTCAATGTTTACAACCAGCGCCGCAGTGTTTACTCAAGATTCTAAGCATAGACATCAAATTCAATGTACAGTGGTCCAGAGAGGCTGAATTGTTGTTGATTGAGAAGGTGCACTGTACTGAGTGTTTGTGGGATCACAGAGATGCCATGTTTTTGAAGAAAACCTTCAAGAGACACCAGTACGAACGCATTGCATCACAAATAGAGGAGGAATTTCCAACACTCCAGCTACAATTACTGCAAGTGCAAAAGCAGCAATAACTTCGTCATCCCCAACAAACTCCATGTTGTTGTTTGCGTTTGATGACTTTGGTCTCGTCGTCGTCGTCTGCACTCTGACTCCAAGCATTCCTCATACACAAACCAGGCAACGGGATCAGTGTGATAGCTCTGTGTGGTCACCGTTCCGCATTCGCCTACCAGAATTCCGCCAATTCCGCGTTTGCGTACCAAGTGTGATACCCCCTTAAGTGGTAAAATGTGTTTGATACAAGACACTACACCTGAGTGTGAACTCTATTACATGACAGTTCTGGGTGTTACACTACACATCTCTTCACCATAATATACACATCTTCACTACACATCACATATCTGCAGTAACATATACACATCTTCACTACCCTATAGCCTACATATCTTCACTACACACATCTCCATAACACCACACCTTCACTACACATCACACATCTTCACTACACTATACACAACACACCACATCTTCACTCCACTATGTAAATCTTCACTACCTTATACACATCTTCACTACATAATACACATCTTCACTACATAATACACATCTTCACTACATTATGTAGGCTACATTTTCACTGCACATCACATTTCACAGCACACCACACATCTTCACTACACTATACACATCTTCACTTCACTATACACATCTTACTGTTTATAATCTTATTTATATACTGTACTTAAAGAGTGACATAAGGCCTTCCAGAGTCTCATACTAGAACTCTATATAATTAATTTTATTTGCATTTGTACAGTTGGCCACACATGAAGCTGTCATGGATCGTTACTTGTGAGGTGCTTGGCTACAACGAAAGGAAATAAGTGAAAAAAGATGTAGTTTGTTGACAGGCAGACAGTAAAATATTATTACCATCTGCTTGTCAACAAACTATAACTTTTGTTCACTTTCCTTCCTGTTGTAGGCTATGTATCTCGCAAGTAGCGAGGCGTACCAGATTCATGTGTGGCCAACTGTACTTGTTCTTATTTCTCTGTAACCTTATAATACTGTCTGTGGGTTGGTGTGTAAGCTATCACCTTCTCTTTTACTATACTTTTTGCATAAAATAAACTATTCATTCATTAATTCATTCATTCTTTCATTCATACTCCTAGGAAAAGTTTGCGAGAAGAGGTAATGCTCTAGGAAACAGCGGTATTTAATGGGTTGAAGTACTTTTGATAATATTCATAATTAGATAATTTTATGCAGTTATCATATATGGAACAAATTCAAGTGTCTTTCTGGCTCTAATTATAGTTAATATGAGAAAATAAGAGCATAATTATAGTGGGTTTATAGCGGCCGGGGCAATGTTTTGAGTCAATGGGGGGGTAGGGTAATAGGGTCCGCCCCTGGCTTCACTTTGGGTGTACAGGACGAGCGGCCCATGCCGCCTCCTCTATATTATACCTCCATGGGTGTACAGGACGAGAGGCACGTGCCGCCTCCTCTATATTATACCTCCATGGGTGTACAGGACGAGCGGCTCATGCCGCCTCCTCTATATTATACCTCCATGAACAAACCACTGCTGGCTGTGGCCGCGCGGAGATTCGTAAGGATGGTAAAGTGGTGTTGTGCATTTGGCTGCTCTAATAAGGAAGGTAGAGACAATGTCTCCTATAGATTTCCTTCCGAAATTAGAAATAGAAGAGGAAGTCTTGGAGGGTCAACAAATCGCAGGGCAATGTGGATAAATGCCGTAAAAAGAGCAGCAGCTGGGTCAACTTCCAAGGTGTGGAAGCCTTCACAACATGATAGATTGTGCAGTGCACATTTTATATCAGGCAAGTGTTGAAGTATTGTATTGAATTAGAAAGAATACAGTGAAAGTTGACAATTGCTACTCCAAGTTTTTCGTATCTTTTAATACATAATTTTAAATATGCAATCTTTGGTTTAGGCAAGACCACAGGATGCCTAAGTTAGGTCTGAAGGATCACATTACTCTTTTGGACTAACGTTAATAAACATAAAAGACAATTATCAACTTTTACTAATATTACTTTATTTAATGTTATACTGTATCTAAAAGATAAACAACAGGTTTTAATAATTATTAAACAAAAGGTATAGGAATATTGGAAATTATTTACTAATTTAATGAGGGTTCATAGTCACTCTCTCTCTCCTGCAGTATTATACCATACTTATTCAGTCATAACACAACTAGCACTGTAACCAGTATGTGGATTAATACAGTGTTGGGAAACTGTAGGCATTTCTACATGGCAACAGACCATGGTCTGCAAATGAAGCCTAACTCAGAATAATCACTGCTTCCCCACTATGGTAGAGAGTTAAATTCTTGTGAGATGGTGTGCAGTTACACTACAGAAGATATATATTTAATACATAATTTATTTTCAGGGAAGAAATCAGATGATTCGCTTGCCCCAGACTTCGTTCTATCAGTGTTCTCCTTTACTTCATGTCCACGAAAGAGGAAGGCAGAAGTGGCTCTTCAGAGGTTCCAGAGAAGGCAGAATTTCTCAAAATTGAAAGAAGACAGCAAGCCAAGCCATGAGGAAGCAAAGGGGTTAACTGGGAAGGAGGTACATGAAGCAGGAAACTGTTCAGACATGGAGAATGAACTACCATCAGAAAGTGATAGTGATACATTGAGTATTACTTCTGACATGTTAGACTATGAACAAGGAGCTAATGTGGCATTAGATAAAGATTGTAAATATTTGCGAGAACAGAATCATCATTTAAATGACAATCTCAGCAAATTGTCACTCACTGAAAATGCTTTCCAAAATGATAAGGTCAGATATTATACAGGTTTAATTAGTTTCACCCAGTTAAAGGCTGTTACTGACTTGATTGCCCCAGTTTTAAAGCAAGGTAAATTGACAGAATTTCAGCAGGTTCTTTTATGTTTGATGAAATTAAGACTAAATTTACTCTTCAAAGATTTGGCTTATAGATTTGGTGTTCATCAGTCTACAGCTTCAAGAATATTCCTATGTGTGATAGATGCTCTGAATGTTAACTTGGTACCAACACTTGTATTTTGGCCTGCTCGTGAGGAAGTGCGGAGAACTCTGCCAATGTCATTTAGAGATACCTTTCCATCCTGCATTGCCATAATTGATTGTTTTGAGATATTCATTGAAAGACCAAAGGATTTACTGGCAATGGCACAAACATACTCAAACTACAAAAGCCATAATACTGCTAAATATCTCATAGCAATTGCTCCACAAGGCAGTATTTCATTTATATCACAGGGATGGGGTGGACGTACATCTGATAAGTGCCTCACTGAAAACAGTTCATTTGTGAATAACCTACTACCAGGAGATGTTATCCTTGCTGATAGAGGTTTTGATATTAAAGACAGTGTTGCATTATACCGTTGCAATTTAGAAATACCAGCTTTTACATGGGGAAAGAAGCAACTGAGTATGATAGAGACTCAGGACACAAGAGAACTAGCATCTCAGCGAATTCATGTAGAACGTGTCATTGGTCTTCTTAGGAATAAGTATACTATGCTGCAGGATACTCATCCTCTTACCATGCTACAAAGCGATGATTCAGGTCTCACCTGCCTTGACAAATGTGTACGAGTAGCATGTGCCCTTGTGAATATGCGTCCCTCAGTCGTTCCTTTTGATTAAACACAATGTACAGAATTTTTTTTCACATATTGCATCTTACCTGAATTATCCCACAAACCTTTTACCTCTGTGGTCTTGATGTTTTTTTCTTTTCTTAATTATAAGCTGGCATTTCTTATTTGTACTCATTCCCATTGCCAGTACTTAAATTTTTTCTTACATTACATTCCAAAATTGGCAGTTACTTCCCATTGTAAAGCTAATCCTGATTCATATACAAGAAAGGAGGCATATTCAAGAACATTTGTGGTGTTGACGATGGCGTGGTATCAGTCCGTATGTTTGCAATTCTGACTTCCCGTAAATGTTTCAGGTTCATATCGAAGCAGTGGACCATTTTCCTGTTCTTGAAGTACGAGACTTATGTTATGGTCCACTGTTCTAGGTTTGATGAAGGAAATATCACTAACAATAAAATACAGGTTACTTTTTGTTGTTTTTTATTTACAGTTGCATTTTTATTTTTACTTTTCAATTGGGCGTAAATGGACGGATGTATACTCATCACACTCTCAGTTATGGGATTAAAACAGTAAGGCCTATGTCTAGTGCCAGGGGAAAAAAAAATGTGGTCTGAGGAAGTGAATACGATGAGAATATTGTACTGGAGGAACATCTGCAGTCTGTCAATGATGCACGTACCCCAACCTCGCTCAGTTACTCGCAGTTTTAGCTGGTAAAATCTGCTTACTACAGATTTTACCAGCTAAAACTGCGAGTAACTGAGCGAGAGTAGGGTACGTGCATCATTGACAGACTGTACAATAAAAGGTCAGTTTTTAAATGAGGGATCGTTTCTTAGCTGAGCAAATTTTGCACAGCCATTTCCTCTTTGGTACTTTGGTGAGGCGAGTACACCTAAGGTGAAAAAGACGGACTTTGCACTCCTTATTACTACACAGGACCATATCTCCTTCTTCACCTTTACGGCAGTAACACCATGCCTCCTTCTGTAATGAGGGGTCCGATTCCATGGTAATACACTGTTGTGTGGTCCATTTGCCAAGCAATTCGGGTAGGAGACCTTCAATTATGAAATTGTGCAATTTAATTTTAATTTCATTAATAAAAGGTATGTCAAGTGAAATTCTCTGTATATGGAGGTTATAGTTAGGTGACCATACTACAAAATCACAAAAGTCAGCCTTGGTTGCAAGAAGTTGACCCTGCACTTGATAATAATATGCATGGTTTTTCTTCAGTGTCAGCTGTCCAGTTTCTTCATCCTGCTGTAGGCAAAAGTGGGTACTTGTGGCTGCTTCTTTTAATGATTGAAATTTCACACAAAAGGGACACTTTACCTTGAGAATTACTCTGTGGTTGCAGCAGGAACACTGTACTCTCCCATCTGTAGAAGCTCCAAAAAAAGGATTCTGTAAATCTACAGTAAAACCTCCTTCTGCTATGGTTAACTGAGTATGGTGCTTCTGGTCTTAAATATAGGCTTTAACAGCATCCTTTTCATGTTCACATCCCCACCTACCAAAGCAAGAAATATATTAAAAAAAATCATGTATGCTGGTACAGTATGTTACCTTGTTCTGGGCTGGAATTTCAGAGCTAGTTTTAAACTATACAATCTAAAAAAAACTAATGCATCAACCAATTTACAAGATGTCAGCAGTAAGTTACCTACCCTTGAATTGTCACTCACTGTTGAAAGTGGAAATATTAAAGAATAAATAGACAATTCTGTACAATACTGCTAGTGTTAGGTAAGCAACTAAAAGCAATTTAATTATTCATTAAGCAACTAAAAGAAATTTCCTAAAAAGGATGAAATAATAATCACATTACTTCATGCTGTACAAGGAGCAAATCTAGTTTAGCAGTTATTAACAAAGCTACTGTACATTCAGCAGGTCAAAAATATACTGTATCTTTAATTTTGGATGGTGCAGCCTCCTACATGCCCATTTTTGTTAGTTTGACAGTGGAAAAATTAAGGAATAAACAGACAATACTGTACAATACTGCTAGTGGTAGGTAAGCAACTAAAAGCAATTTAATTATTAATTAACTATATACCAACCTTTTCTCTCCCACCCATATCTTGGTTTGACTCTGGAAACTGTTATTTATGAAGTACATACCTTGTAGCCGGAGTCTTAAACATAACATCCTGAGGATAACATACAGCCCTTATAAGGGATGGGGCTGGATTGGTTGGACTAGTATGAAGGACCTTCTTCAGCATGGATGCCGTCACTCGACCTGCTCTCTGCTGCCACCAGATTCTTGATTTAGTCTGCTTGCGTGATGATTTTTCTATTAAATCAACCTGTTGAAATAATACAATAATAAATTTTTCTGTAATGTAAATATAAAATCCACATAAATAACAAATAGTAATTAAACTTCCTTTTCCCTTTCCCTTACGGGATTGGACGTGATATTGGAGCTGGTAGCCTTTAGGAACCAGCAGGTGCTTTTCCTGGTAGGCCAATGACCCTTGTGCCGAGAAAAACCTCCAACCCTAATGATCCACTTCTATTTTATCTCTTATCAATAGCATGTCATGTTAGAGACTTAATACACTTTACATCAATATGAGTTACCTGCTGTTGGCTGATGCATGTTGTATTGTACACCTGCCATGCAACCTGAAGAATGTCTGTCCTCGTGAGGGATGTGTGGTCCTTGCTGAACAATGTGGAGAGTGGTTTTGGCAAGAAAGAGCCCTCAGGAATAAAATCTTCATTGCAGCCAGGGATCAGGGAGAGGGAAGCGCTCTTAATCCCACTATTTTTAAGGGTCTCTAAAAACTTCTGTCTTGCCTCCATGCTTACTAGTTGCTTCTTCGTTCTAGGAGTTGCACATGATGAGGGGTGAAGTTCTTGCTTGTCAAAGTTTTTGTACTTTGTGGCTGGACTTGTGAAATCTATTTTTGCCAGTGGAGCTGACTTAAAGGATGAACATGACGGCAATACCCAACCACATGGTTGGGATGTGCAGGATTCCTTTTTGGTCCAGTTTGCACCTGACTCCACAGCAAACATAGTTGCAGCAACATGGGAGCAGGCTTCACCAAGACCAGCTACACAAGAACAATGAGCAGCTATGATGGGCCCTTCTTTCTCCATTGCAAACCAAGGTCTGAGAGCTTCCTCATTCAAACTTTGGGAATGCCTGACCTGAAAAATAAAGAAAATAAGGTCTATTGTGTGATGCTTTCATTATTGTAGTGACTATTTTACAAGAAATAATTTCACAATGGAATTAATGTACAGTATTACATTTTGAGCCGAGTAATTTATTCTACTGTTACAACACTCAATGATGGATACTTCCTATGAAGAAACAAATCATATTTTTCTTTTTGACCTTTTTGCTGCATTCCTCAAAAGTGTAATTTCTCCATGAAAAATTTAAAGTTGTTAGAATATGTTGTATGTATTTCTAAGAAATTCAGCCAAGAAATAAACAAATATTATTATTCCAACCCCCAGTTTATTTGTGAATGTCATAACACTCCTCACTTAAGTGAGTTCAAGTCATAGGTAAGTGAAACAACAGTAATAAAGGAAACTAAAGTCCTTGACCAAACCTAATGAAACCTAATCTATCTTAGCCTAAAGTGCACAGCTGCATCTCAGGTTAGGTTAGGACTGGGTAGGGAAAAGTACCTGGAGATTAAGTTACATAAATTTAAACATGAAATATATGGGCTTGCATCAAACTTCCATATATATGGAAATACATAATTCAGTACAAATAAAGACTTTATTTAAGTATCTTACCTTAGCTGTTACAATGCACAAAGTAGAACCATTTCCTTGCTTGATGTCTGATATGAGTAACTCGCTCACCCATCCAGCAATGAAGTACTTGTAAGCTTCCAGACTCCTGTATGCTCTCAGTTCCTTATGATTATATGCACTTTTAAAGTTGATCAAGTATTGATATATATCACTGTGGCGTAGGTCTGGTAGATCGCCACCAAGCAAAGTTGTAATATCTTTCCAAGCGTGCCGCGGTATGTTATATGGGTCTATATTCCCTATTTCCTTGAATTTTTCTGTATACCGCGACAAGGATTCACAGTTCAACATCTGGAGAACATAATTTGAAATACCAACACCATCAATAACTTTTGCTGCCATATTAAAAGAGTTCCACACGAATGGTTGTTCTTGGTCTAGAGGGGTAGAAAACCTGTTTGTTTACGTTTTGCAAAAGCAGCGTGTTATGGGCGGGGCTTAGTGACGTCAATGCATACCATCTTATGCAACTTGCTCTTGCTCTTGCTGTTACAGGTACCCCGGGTGTTTATTCGGTATTTATTGAAAGAATTACCGTTTTGTAGCAGTGTTGCCAGATCCGGTTGGGTCCCAGTATTTTGCCCCAGTCATTTATTGTACTTTATCACGATTATTTCCCGGTAGTTTGCCCAGGTTAGGTTCCGGTAGTTTGCCCAGGTTAGGTCCCGGTAGTCTGATGCGGTCTAGGTTAGGTTAGGTCAGGTCAGGTAAGGTCAGACTAATTTCAAAATGCCCATTTGCGTATGCCCTATCTTGGAAATGGGGCATTTGCGGAGGAAATGCCATAGAAGAAAATAGTCTTAGAATGGTCTAAATAAGTGGGTAATGAAGGTAGAAAAAACGTACGCAATAACGGTAATTCATTCAATATTTACCGTGTTTATTCCAGGGTTGGCCTTTGTATCGGCAGCTCCTGTAAATAGAAATCGGGAAAAAAAAACAATACCACTCATATCTATTCACTTTCTACATCTTGCATACCACAAGAGAGCAGCGTTGCCAATTTAGCAAACATTTACACTTCTTTGAAGAAGATAACGACAGAATAATTGGAAAAGTTTTGTTTGAGCTAGACAGCCAAGAAGAGACAGGAAATATAAAGAAATATTGTATGATATGTGGATAATGAGAGAAAACAAAGAAGAAAATTAGAATCAGGAGAAATTTCTAACCAACACAGAGAAGGAAGAGGTCGACAGAGGGACCGTTGAAAATGTTATCTCCCCAAACCCAAAGTATTACAGTTATTGTTACACTGATACACTCACACCGCATTTGAGTTCCTGTTGCTCACATCTTATGTAGTTTTGTTGCTCGTTCTCTAACAGTGAGTGAAGTAACTACTACTACTACTTGATCAGGTAAATATTGAATGAATTACCGTTATTGCGTACGTTTTTTCTACCTTCATTACCCACTTATTTAGACCATTCTAAGACTATTTTCATCTATGGCATTTCGGTAAATATTGAATGAATTACCGTTATTGCGTACGGTTTTTCTACCTTCATTACCCACTATTTTAGACCATTCTAAGACTATTTTCTTCTATGACATTTTCTCCGCAAATGCCCCATTTCCAAGATAGGGCATATTCAAATGGGGCATTTTGAAATTAGCCTGACCTTACCTGACCTGACCTAACCTAACCTAACCTAGACCGCATCAGACTACCGGGACCTAACCTGGGCAGACTACCGGAACCTAACCTGGGCAAACTACCCGGAAATAATCGTGATAAAGTACAATAAATGACAGGGGTAAAATACTGGGACCCAGCCGGATCTGGCAACACTGCTGCAAAACGGTAATTCTTTCAATAAATACCCTTGATCATCATGGCTTTGATGTAAGTAAGTTATTTATTTTCATATATTAAGTCTATAGTATGAGTAATCTGTTATGGTTATTACACTTGAGTTCCTGTTGCTCACATCTTATGTAGTTTTGTTGCTCGTTCTCTAACAGTGAGTGAAGTAACTACTACTACTACTTGATCATCATGGCTTTGATGTAAGTAAGTTATTTATTTTCATATATTAAGTCTATAGTATGAGTAATCTGTTATGGTTATTACACTTGAGTTCCTGTTGCTCACATCTTATGTAGTTTTGTTGCTCGTTCTCTAACAGTGAGTGAAGTAACTACTACTACTACTTGATCATCATGGCTTTGATGTAAGTAAGTTATTTATTTTCATATATTAAGTCTATCGTATGAGTAATCTAGGTAATTCTGTATAAGTGGTCCACGTGTTTTTTTTTTTGTTTTTTTTTTTTCCTGCTCATTTTTACTTGTTCTATTCATTAGTGACCATAATATTGATCGGAAACCACTTGGTTTATACATATTCCTAACCCCTTCAATCTTGGGGGAGAGGACTGGGAATGGGGGGTTTTGGGTGGGGGAAAACACGTAAATGAGCTTATTTTGCCTTGATACTGGTTTGTTGACATGCATAAATGTCGAAAAATTGAAAATCCGAGCCAAGTTTCGGCAAAAGTTGGCTCGGGTTTAGCAATTTTCATGATGGATATATGTCAAGATTTTGGAAATCCGAACCAAGTTTCGGCAAAAGTTGGCTCGGGTTTTGCAATTTTCCTGAGGGATAAATGTCAAGATTTTAGAAATCCGAGGCAAGTTTAGATAATTAACCAAACTTAACCTGACCTGACCTGACCTAACCTGGGCAGACTACCGGAACCTAACCGGGGCACACTACCGGGACCTAACCAGGGCAGACTACTGGGACCTAACCGGGGCACACTACCAGGACATAACCAGGGCAGACTACCGGGACCTAACCGGGACAGACCACGGCACAATATACAGTAGAAACTAGTCAGACCTCACCTGACCTAACCTAATCTGGACTGGGACACACTACCGGGACCTAACCGGGGCAGACTACTGGGACATAACCAGGGCAGACTACCGGGACCTAACCGGGGCAGACCACGGCACAATATACAGTAGAAACTAGTCAGACCTGACCTGACCTAATCTGGACTGGGACACACTACCGGGACCTAACCGGGGCAGACTACCGGGACATAACTGGGGCACACTACCGGGACATAACCTCACGTGACCTAACTGCCCCCCTTTATTATCCTTAGCAGACTACCGGACTGGCCATTACAATTGTTGTACATAATTATTATTGCTATTTGTTAATAAAATATATTACAAAAAGGTTTTAACTTTTACCAGACTTGCAGGAAAATTGTGCAGATGATTAAATTTTCGAAGAAACCTGGGCCTGTTATTATAATCCATAGTAGCCTCCTGTCCACACTGCTCACTTATTTTATGTTTCAAAATTAGCCTATGATCCACACATAAATGAAAAAGTTCTTGTGGCTTAGCAAAATGCGTGAAAAAAAAAAGCCATACCGGCTGGAAGCCATGTTGGTAGTGTCAGCTTGTCACGTACTACTGAGTCTACTGACACGTAGGCGTAGCAGGGAAAATGGGATGGTGGAAAATAGCGGATGAATACAAAAGGTGATAGATTGCATTAATAATAATGATTAATATATTTTGAGTTGGTAACACTGCCATAACCCAAGCTAGGTCACGTGATTTTGGCGTATATAAAGTGGAGGTAGGGGGCATATCTCGAAAACGGGGCATTTGAGGAAGAAAAACCATAGAAGAAAAGTATCTTTAAAGATCCCGCTGAATATTGATATAATGAATACTAATTGGCATCTATGAGTAATATACATTCGTCACAATAACGTCATTACCATGCATCACAAAACACCAAAAGGAAGTCTACAAATTGAGTGACGTCACCTCACGTTTGGACCAATACCATGCGACCTTACAACAAGACTTTGGGACACTCAGTCTCACCTCCGACACCTCTATAACATTGACCACAACAAGTGGCCAAATTGAAATTTGTATTCTGTAATTACTATTTATAATGCGTAACTTTCATTTTTTCCCCTCTTTCAATATACCAGACAGACAACTAACAATATGCAAGAAAGGAAATATCATTTTCTTGTAAGATATGTGATAATTGTGTGAATATAGTTACACCCGCTACGCAGGATTATACCTTTTGGTCTTTTCTCACTTTTTCCAAACTTTATAACATGACATTTATCTGCATTAAACTCCATCTGCCATTTATTACTCCCACAGAGCTGTACACATAGAACGTGCAACCCCCCCCCCCCCCCTGGCGTGTCACCACCGGAAGTGGGTTGGCGGCCATGATAACCCGCCAGCCTGTTAGCTTATGCCAGGGTAAGATATTATTTCATTTATTCGGGTCTTTTATTGATGATATGGTATATTAACTACATTATAGTGACTCACAATATATGAATAAGTATTTCTTTAACCGATATATCAGTGAATGGCTGATTAAATATAAATACATTTCGGTTAATAGGTGAAATGAGTTAGATAAACAAAACTATCGTTGGCTCTCATCCACAGTCACCTTCTTATAATATATATATACAACGTACTTAATCTCTATTATTGTAACACCCCTATTTTATATGTATTGTTATTTAGGATATTTACGGGTATTATATATGTATATGTATTAGAATAGTTTTAGTGTAAGATTGTAGGGAGTAGCCAGGCTGAGATTATCACTGACGAATAATCTCGGTGGTGGGCTTCTTCAACACGAAATAAGTGTAAAATTGTATGGAGTAGCCAGGCGGAGATTATCACTGACGAATAATCTCGGTGGTGGGCTTCTTCAACACGAAATAAGTGTAAAATTGGGAAAATAGAAGTAATGATTATAGTTATTTAAATAGGTTAAAGAGAGGAATAATTGAATCTTAGGTAGATTGATAGGGAGTAGCCAGGCTGAGAGAAATACGTGGTGATTTAAGGTGAATGTAAAATAATTTATTGGAGACAGGGAATAACCTGCATTTATAATTATAATGTATAATTACGAAGCTAACATTCCTATACTGTTACCGGCATTTAATTGTAACTTACTTAGAAAATTAATTAGATTAGTTAGGGACTAAAGTCGGGACAGTACGTTTTCTTGTTGGCGGAACAATACATGCCGTGAATATGTGAATTACAGTAATATAAAGCTTTAAACAAGGGAGAAAGCAATGCATTTGAGTTCACTAATATGTATAAATCATGTTGTGTAACTATATACACCAGTAAGGGTAGAACTGATGGAGTTGCCAGGAATTGAGATGAGTTGGTCACTACTTTGCTTAAGAGAGTGAGAGTGGGGGAGATGACGAGGCAGTACCCTGCGTTGCTTCGACCTCATTCTGGTCTCGTCTCTGCTGGGTGACAGGTAGGAGCTAAACTCGCTCTCATCATAAATATTGTATTGTGAATATAGTGTGGTGAATCTATTAGTCCCGTGATGGGATATAACTAACTAAAGAATATTGTGTGTTCACATTCAGACATAGTAAGTAAAGTATGTTGTTTTTTCTTAAGCTCATTCTGGTCTCGTCTCTGCTGGGTGACAGCCATTAAATAGCATTCTCCCTTGGTGTAAAGTGAACCACGTGGTACCAAAGAAAATTAAGAACATTTGCTGGCAATTATATTATTTCATTATTATAGTGTTGAGATTAGGATGTGTTTTTTTTATTGTATTAACTATATTTCGGCTTTGTGTAATATTTTTATATGTACTTAGCTCTGTCAACTGGCGAGACACGGAATTATTCCTGTCCTAGGTGACAGAACGGGGAGTAGGAAATATTAGCACGGGAAGGGGGAACAGAAATTATTATTATTGTGATTATGTTGTACTCGTACCAAATAGGTTGATAAAATAAACGAGTTTTACATTGTCTGAGTATTTTCGTCACCGAAATAACAAATAGACTGTGTTCCTTTATAGAAAAAAATAGATTCCTAATTCATATAACTGATCGTACCCCCGTTAAAATTGTAGTCTGGGTTGCTTACTCACGCGCCTAAATAAGATAACGCTACGCTACCCTTCCGGTGTGTGCTCACTTGGTTCCTCGGATCAACTTTGGGGTGGGATCTTCAAAGCATCGTAACCGCAGTTATGATTCTCGTAGTGCCATATTTGCTAGTAAGTTGTTCATAACTGCTACGATCGTATCTTCAAAGCCTCGTAAGGGAGTTTCCGTCCGCCATTATGCGCCATATTTGCTCGTAGCGCTACGAGAACTGAAAAGCACCCTTTAGGCTGATAGCAGGGTCGCGTAGTCGATAAACAACCCGTAAATAGTGAGATTTGAGTTTATTTACACTTGGCGCGGCCGACACAGGCGACATAATGGTTGTTGTTGTTGTCACTTATCGGTAAATATAAACAAGAGGAGGGGATTCAGTGAGCAGCTTAGGAGAATGGAGCTGCAAGTGTCAATTTAAACTGATGCACTGTGAAATAGAAAGTTACAAATACTTTTTTTGTGTATCATTACTTTTGGAGTGTTTAAGAATAATAGGATATAATGGTGACTTACTAATTGCAGGAAAGTGGCTTCCAGTTACCTGCAAACAAAGCAGAAATTCTTCATTGCATAGTTAGACCTAACTTAATCCATGTAGTATGAGTCTTTAATCCATAGTCCTTTGCATGAAGTGGATATTCTTAAGGTTAATAAACTTTCTTTATGATTGATTGACTTTCTAATGAAAATATTACAAGCACATTAATGTGATGTGTGAGCTGGTAACATTTAAATAACTGGAATTATATACCTACTGATATATACTGGAGATGTGTAAAAGGTTGACCATATTCCCGAATCTAAAGACAAAAATATGTCTCAGAATTAACTAATGCAAATTAATATTATCATGTTGTAAAAGTCTCAATAACATGTACCGTACATGAACCTTTCCAACCAATTCAATTAATTTTATTGAACAGTATAATTTAATACATAATTTTCACCTGTTCTCATATTACATAAAACTTGTATTTTTCTAAAATAAATGCTTTTCAACAGCATATAACAAATATGTGACTGGTATTGGTTTTTCTAAATGTTTTAATTATAGACTATAAAAAAACCTACATTTTATTTACATATGACACCTGTAAAGTTTACAGAAATCCATGATACCTCCCTAGCTATTTGTACTATTAGTTTCCTGCACTATCACAGTTCATTACATTATATATACCTGAATAAAAACCTGCAAATTTATGATATTAGAAAGCTGTTTGAACTCATGTACTTTCCAACAATGACTGAAAACAAAAAAACACCAATTCCTTAATGACTACAGTACTTGTTTGGCACTCTTCACATTGCTTGGACATATCACAAATATGGCAGAGAAATTATTAAAATACAATAAGATTAAAGCCACAGTACGGCATAAGTATATCCTTATAGTTAATCTTCGAACCTTGATATGTAAATAAAACTAAGACATTAATATTATTAGCCAAAGATAAGAATGCATGAAAAAAAAGATGATTTTACTCAAAGAATAATAAATATAACATGAAATGTGAATGTTAAAAGCTATATTTGAAAGACAAAATATATAATGAAAATAAATAATGTAATTTCTTAAAAAACATAAGCAGAAGTTAACAATAATTTAGATTGAAACCTACACACAAACCACACAACTAAAAACATACTTGCACACTAATAACTCTGTCACAAAATATAACACAACTTAAACCACACTAATCATTAAAAAAAAAAATCACACACACACAACAAAACACACTTGAAAACAAATCACCTTTTCTCGATAGCCTTTTTAATGTTCACCAAAGTTTCTGATATTGTGGCTATATTTTCTACTAGATCCATCAAAATATCCCTTATAGTCTTATGGACAACAAATATATCTGGAGCTAGCGTAGCTTCCAGATGAGCTGTCACACCTCCAGCTGACCTAGAGGAAGGGCGACTTGAGGCTACAGAGCTGTGGTACGAATGCTCCTCACTTGGTGGTAGGTTTTACCAGCTTCGGCAAGCTGTCGCCAGTCAAAACTTCACAGTCTTCCACTGTAACTGGCCCGAAGTCCTGCCAACTTGGCCCAGGTCTAGGTGAAGGGGCCCTTGATGGCAGTCCTGGCTCATCCACATCACCTTATTATGAAATTATAAAAATTAGCAACTTTCATATAATTTTAGAGAAATATTAAGGATTATCGTTATGAATTAAAATTGTAAAGTCACTCTTAAAGAAAGCAGTATATAATTAGTCATACATATAAGTACAGCAGCAGTACTGCAATTTTTACTTGGTTAAAGTATTCATATGATACATATGGAATCCAACAAAGCATCACAAATTTAGTTTTGATTAACATGGCTCCAATTTTTTCGACTACATGAACTGCTAACAGGAGTTATTTATATGATACACAAAATGTCAAAAATCACTATGTACTTGACTCCTGTATATTGGGTCATCACTGTACATGTACCGTATTTACTGAAGGTATGGATATATGAGAACATCTTGTATATTTGTTCCTAGGACTAAGGCCTTATGATTTGCACTGTTTAACTTTGAATGGAATTGAGAGGTAATGCTGCTCAAAATATATGTTTTATATATATAAACTCTCAATGTAATTACTTCACATAGTGCCAATGAGGGAAGATTTCCATATTACTAGCCTAGATGAACAGCAGGATATTTTTTACTGTTATATACTGTACATACTGCCTGGGTCTTGGAGTCCACAGAAATACCCGACACTTGCACTTCTTTAATGACTTGAGCCATAGCCTCTTCTATGTGGGTGAATGTCTTTGTGTCACTAGAGTCACCACCTGAAATATAACAAAAAATGGTACATAATTCAATAACAAAGCAGAACCAAGCAGAATAAATTACAATACCTGCTGGTTATCGTATTAAAATGGTACTGTATCTAAATCAGGCAATGGACACTCCCCCCCCCCCCATCCTTCAACCTATGTGTGCCCATGCCAACAGCCGAATCCATAATATAAATAATGCTTATATAATTTATTTCCTTGATCTGTCTTTCAATAAAACTGTTTGAAGTCTTAGTTATTATAATGCACTTGCCAGATTTCACTACATATGGTATATTTCTGCCTGTTACTTGGTAATGGCAATCAACTGTACAGATTTTGAGATTAATATAGAAACTACTGTAGGTAGATGTAAAGGAAATAAAACAGTGACAGTAGAAGTTAAAAGTTATGTCCTCCCAGTCAATGTCTTTGATTTATTTTCATGACAACCAGCTACCAGTAAACTATTTGTATCATGCTGTTCTTGATTTACAGTACGTAACCTAACCTATCTTAAACTAAACTAGCCAAACCTAACCTAACCAAAAATCTATATACAATATACCAGTGATTGGCGTGATAATAAAAATATGCCCGGGGGGGGGGGGGGCAGCTGCCTTATCTCCACTGTTGTGTTAAATGTTTATCAACACAGTATAATAATTCACTTACCTTTCTTTTGCTGTTAATTCCTGTGTGATGTAACTTGGTGACTGTTGTGTCATCTCTATCAGCTGGTGGTGAGACAATGTTTATTTGTTGACATTGTAATACTACGTTATGATTGGCTTACAGTACCAAGGACATATTGTTTCCTTCATTGTGATTGGGTGAGAGCCAGTCAGCTGGGTGGCGGGATGAACCAAACACACGGAACAAAACGGGCAGCGACGCTCACTACGAGGCTATCATCGTGAGCTACGATGGAGGTTATGAAGCTTTGGAGATACCAACTTATGATCCTCGTAAGCCACGATCAAATATGGCGGCTACGAGAGAGTAAATGTGATCGTAGCGCCACCAACTTACGATGCTTTGAAGATCCCACCCTGGTGACTACTTTGTCCAATCAACGTGCGAGGAGGAAGCACACACCCACGCCGCTTAGCCAATCAGTGAGCATGGATTTTTAAAGGGACAGCATGAGGTGTGTTGTGGCCGCGGGATTTAATTTTGTATCACCACTCCTACCACAGCTATTGTTCCGTGGATTTACTTATTTTTCTGCTGTCTCCGCATACCACAATGGATTTATTAAGTAGTGACAGTGATTTTGAACAACCGGGAACCTTCTGCAAGAGAAAGAAGTGCATGGCAAGCTGGAAAAGTGTTAAAAGAATGGCAAAGAGAGATGGTGGTGAGGAGTATGTAGCCAGGAGTGGGAAGGTGGTAGAAGCTAGAAAAACGGGACCACCATGTACATGCTATCGTAAGTGTTACCGAACCGAACCTAACCTAACCTAACCATTTTAGCTGTTGGAGTATGTGCAATTGCTTTGGAAGAAGAAGAAAGAGGTTTGGACCAGACGGAAGCAGAAATGTAAACAAACCCCAAAATCAAATCAATGTTCCATGCTCATATTTAACAGTTAAATTCGGTGTATATAATATATAAGATCTAGGAATACAATTTCTATATTCAAATAATAATACCTAACACTACTTAAATCATAATATGCCATAATAATATATTCCATACAATATTATTCACTATAGACTTTCAATTACTTTCTCCCTGTCAGCAAATCACCGACAGTTTTCTATAGTTTCCGTCAACACCTCGTTGTCCAAAATGTCCCAATGCCCACGACATGTCCAAAATGGTGTTGTACGACACCATGTCCCAGGAAAAAGTGGCCGTGTGATACCCGCTTAACAGTGAGTGAAGTAACTACTACTACTTGATCATCATGGCTTTGATGTAAGTAAGTTATTTATTTTCATATATTAAGTCTATCGTATGAGTAATCTGTTATGGTTATTACACTTGAGTTCCTGTTGCTCACATCTTATGTAGTTTTGTTGCTCGTTCTCTAACAGTGAGTGAAGTAACTACTACTACTACTTGATCATCATGGCTTTGATGTAAGTAAGTTATTTATTTTCATATATTAAGTCTATCGTATGAGTAATCTGTTATGTGTTTTATGAGATAACTAACTTGAGCACCACATGGAAGGCAGATACATTGAAAGATTCCAAGTTGGGAAAGTTTTAATAATATAAGATTCTATAATAATCTGGTGTGGTGGCTTGTTACTTTATACCTATAAGTTAAAAGGGTAAATATTGAATGAATTACCGTTATTGGGTACGGTTTTTCTACCTTCATTACCCACTTATTTAGACCATTCTAAGACTATTTTCTACCTTCATTACCCACTTATTTAGACCATTCTAAGACTATTTTCTACCTTCATTACCCACTTATTTAGACCATTCTAAGACTATTTTCTACCTTCATTACCCACTTATTTAGACCATTCTAAGACTATTTTCTTCTATGGCATTTCCTCCACAAATGCCCCATTTCCAAGATATATTCAAATAGGGCATTTTGAAATTAGCCTGACCTTACCTGACCTGACCTAACCTAACCTAACCTAGACCGCATCAGACTACCGTGACCTAACCTGGGCAGACTACCGGGACCTAACCTGGGAAGACTACCGGGACCTAACCTGGGCATACTGCCGGGAAATAACCGTGGTAAAGTACAGTAGCACAGTAGGAAGCTTATAGAACCTCATATGAATCTTGCCTATAGTGATACGGTTATAATTATAAACCTTAAACTGGGAAGCTTCTACTATGTATTGCATAAACATGGAAAGCTGTAAAATGTGAATAGGTGATCACACTAAGCAGATTTGGAAATCATTTATCTGCTATATACTGTTTAAGATATATATATATATATATATATATATATATATATATTAAGATATATATATATATATATATATATATATATATATATATATATATATATATATATATATATATGGCAGTTTTGAGATTTTTTTGCAACATTACTCCTAACTATTCTCTCTAATTTTTTCAGTAACCAGTTCTTTAGAAAGTTACATATACAGTACATAGCCTCTAACCTAAATCCTTAATTTCTACCTGGGATATTTATGATGTACCTATGGCAGCTGATAAATATTGTATTGGTCTGAATGTTATGAACTATTTATTTAACAGATCAAACAACTCTATGGAAGAATATATCCTGACCTGCAGGAAGAGGTTTGCTGAAGATGATGTGTTACATGAGAGGGTGATATTTTACCAACAGACAAAACAACATGTTGATGGAATCAGGAATGCCGAGAGGAAGCGTATTTGGAGGCGTTCATCATCATCATTTGAATGGAATGAAGCAGGCAAGTTATTTTATAATATATATATTATACATTAGGTACCTGAGCTAATATTGTGATTATCTGCACCGGCGAACTACTGGTTAGGTTAGGTAGGATTCGGTTTCCCTTATCAATACTCGGTGGAATTATTTTAATATTACTGTATTGAGTTTCCCGCCCAATTGGACTACTTATTGTACATTTTTCCTACGATTTCCCAAGTGTGGACAAAATTAGCCTAAAACTTGGAAGTATCCCTGTATCTGGCAACAATGCACGCAGAGTCAGGAAGCCGCTAGGAAAGCCGCACTCCTGTTTCAATGTAAAAAATATAAAAGTAAATACATACAAATAATAATCTTTCATTTTACATATTTCCACAAAAGAAAACGGTCTACAAAATAAAAAAGAAACGGGCAATTTTGGTTCCCAGAAAGTGTGAAAATCGAGGACGCAGATAATCGCAATATTTACCGGTACCTGTTTGGGGAGCAACCTATCAGCAGTTTTTTTATGAAATTGACAAACCTCTAAGGTTAAACCCAATCAGTGTTTGTACTGTTGTTTTATTCTCTTATTTTTTATTTATTTATATATTTATTTACTTTAGGTATGGTAATTAAATATCTACTTATCACATGGACAGCCAAATTTTATATTATTTTGTAGGAGTTGCCCTCTCTGACATCTGTAGATTGTGGTGTTGAAACTAGACAGTCAAGTAATGTACCGTATAGAGAAATGACTCTCCCATCTCCTTGTTTTTTTGTCTCCCCCTCGTGGGTGGTATATACAGTACAGTAGGTATGAATGGTACACAGATAATGGACTTTTTCACCCACATGGATAATTGAAATAAGTTTATACCTACGGAAACATAACTCTTAATGTTTATGAGAAAATTAAATGTAAGAAGCTTCTTTAATTCTGTAATGTATTAAATCCTGTTTATTAAGTGGTAGGGAATTGCATTTATTAAATATGTTTATAAAAAGTAAAAGTACTGGGTTCACTATATTGTATATTTTATTATCATTACCCACTATTTTGGACCATTCTAAGACATTTTTCATCTATGGGGTTTCCCTCGGAGATGCCCCGTTTTACAAACATAATTTAGAAATTAATCTGACCTAAACTAACTTAACCTAGACCACAGTAGACTACCGGGACCTAACCTGGGCAAACTACCGGGATATAACCTGTGTAAACTATCATAAAGTGACCGGGGCAAATTCCCGAGACCTAGTCGAATGTGGTAACACTGCGTGGCCCTAGCCAAGAACATAGTCCTTCTATAATAATACCAAAGAACATTATGAGAATCTTGTATGTGTACTTAGTGTGATATGTATTTTACGTGGAATTTCTTAACTTACATATGTTTTACTTTCAGACAAGACGCTTTATTTCATACAAGCTGCAGCAAGTAGAAGGAAGGTACTGAGGAATTTTAATGACCTGCCCATAATATTCAATTTGTACCATAGCAGTTCTGTTGGAGGGCACAGTGGCTGGAATGTTACATATGAGAAGATCTTCAAGGTGTACTATTGGAGGAACAGGACATCCAGCATTATGTATGTGTGTGTGTTTCTTGTGTAGACCATAACATGACACAAATACATTGATAAATATATATGTATTGAGTGAGATTCTAGTAAAGTGTTCATTCAATATTGAATGCATTACTCTCTAATTCCAATGCTGTATTGCTCTCCAGTAATTTTAACATTTTTTCCAGATTTCTACTTGCAGTCAGTGCCAGAAGTATACACCACTGAAGATTGAGGCCCTAGAAATGTATCCCATTAATGTCAAGGAACCCTTAGAGTTACTTGGTGTAGACCTGATTGGTGAGTAATATATTAACATTGTTTAATCAGAAGTATACACCACTGAAGATTGAGGCCCTAGAAATGTATCCCATTAATGTCAAGGAACCCTTAGAGTTACTTGGTGTAGACCTGATTGGTGAGTAATATATTAACATTGTTTAATCAGAAGTATACACCACTGAAGATTGAGGCCCTAGAAATGTATCCCATTAATGTCAAGGAACCCTTAGAGTTACTTGGTGTAGACCTGATTGGTGAGTAATATATTAACATTGTTTAATCAGAAGTATACACCACTGAAGATTGAGGCCCTAGAAATGTATCCCATTAATGTCAAGGAACCCTTAGAGTTACTTGGTGTAGACCTGATTGGTGAGTAATATATTAACATTGTTTCATCTTTGTTGGTTGAGGAGCTTCTTTGCTGTTGGTTATAATTACCCAGTTATGTATTCTTAATCAAACAATTACTGAGTTTTCATGCAACTTGCAACTGCCTATGTTGACTTGTAGTTCAACTTTACTTCCCATGGCTTGGTTCTGTGGTGCTTGGGTGCATGCTCTGTCTTGCATATATGCATTTGTGAATGAGACAAAATACTAGAATAGGGTGATTTTGTGTGCTTGTATGTACTGTATATTATTTTGCTTGTATTGTGCTCTTTCTTGCAAAGGGTTTGAGATAGATATGCATGAAAAAATCCAAACTTCTGTGCATGTTAATTAAAAAAAAACTTTCTCCAGAATGTGCCTGCAAAATCTATGCTTTATGCTTTGCTAGTTCTTGATGCTTTGCTGGTTCTTGATGCTTTGTTTTGATGTGTATTGTACTTGATTTTGATCATTTAATATGATCTATGTCCACTGTCTGTTAGTGATGAAGGGTTCAGGTATGCATACAGTACACGTTTGTGGACTTCTACACCAAGTTTGTGGATTTCTTCCCTCTAAAAGATAAGAGTGCTTTTGGGGTGTCAAAGTGCATATTGTCCTTTATTCACAGGTAAATTTTTGAAAATTAAATTTTATTATTTCCTGTTGTAGATAATTGGTATGAAATTATAGACTTGGGTACTCGTAATCTGTATATATTGCAGTATGAGAGTTAGAGTTGTGTCTATATATCTACAGTATGTGGTTAACCATTTGTATTTTTCTTTAGGTGGGGCAAACCTGGGAGGATACTGTCAGACCAGGGACGTGAGTTTTGTGCATCGGTAAGCTGTGCTGCTGTTGTTGTTGTTGAAGTTCCTCAAGCTGTCTGGCCGAGCAGCCCCGAGCTCCTGAGGAAGGTCATGGCCTGAACCGGGCTTTCCCACAGTGCCCTCAGAGAGTGTATGTTGTGTTGTTGGCGAGTGTGGTTGTGTGCGTTGCAGTCTTCAATAATGTGTTTAATAGAATGGGGTGCTGTGTTGCATCCCGGACAGGCATCCGCAATGGCTCCATCCAGCCTCTTCTGATATGTTAGAAGGGCCAGGTGGTGGCCACACCGCAGTCTGGCCAGGTGGACTCTGTCCTCACGGGGAAAGGAGGATTCGGATGGGTGGATGTCAGGAGGTGGTGCATGCAGCTGTGTGTTGTTATGGAGTGTTTGGATGGACTGATGAGTGTTTGGAGTATGTATATTCAGATGGGTGGATGTCAGGAGGTCGTGCATGCAGCTGAGTGTTGTTTTTGAGTGTTTGGATGGATTGATGAGTGATTTGAGTATGGATGTGTTTTTGGAGATTGGTTTGGGGTGGGCAGGGTGTAAGAGATGATAGTATTTGTGTATGGTATCGTGTACTGGGTGTTGTTTTGATGTTCCTTGGCATGTGTGGGTGTTGTGCCATGTAGTGTAGTGGATGGTGTGTGTTTGTGTAGGAGGCAGCAAGTGTTTGTGTGCCTCTCATGTCAAGGTGATCCTTGATTTTGAGGACTTTGGTTTCATAGTGTAGGTGGTCTGTAGGTGTGGTAGCTGTGCAGCCTGTGATTGTCTTTAGGGCTCTGTTCTGTATGGTTTGAAGGGTGTTGTGATGAGTCTCAGTGAGGTTTGAAGCCCAGGCAGGGCTTGCATAATCCATCACTGATTGAATATATTGTTTGTATACTGTGGTTGTGGTTTCCTTGTTGTGTCCGAATGTTGTGCTGGCAAGTGATCTGAGGGCTTTAAGTCTTTGCATGCATTTGTTTTTGATGGTCGTAATATGTTGTTTGAATGTCATGGATGTATTCTATGTTATGCCAAGTATTTTGTGTGTGTGTGTGTGTGTGGTATAGGTGTGTTGTTTATGGTGAGGTGTGGTGTGTAGCGGTGTTCTGCGTTCCAGTTGGTGAGAAGGGTGACAGTTGACTTGGTGGGTGCTATTTTAAGTCTGTTTGTGGTGAACCAGGCATTAAGTGTGTTGAGGTAGGGTTGGAGGATGAGAGTGGCTGTGTCTGCATTTCTGTGTGTATATGTGAGTGTTATGTTGTCTGCGTAGGAGGCTATGTGTATTTGTGGTGCCTGGGGTGTTGGTATGTCGTGCATGTATAGGTTGAAAAGGGTGGGTGAGAGTACAGATCCTTGGGGGACACCATTAGTGAAATTTTTAATGTTAGATGACTGACCAGCAAATGTAACATGGGCTATTCTTCCTCCCAAGAAGCTGGCCAGCCATCTTTTGGTGTTATTATGCATGTTTGTGTTGTATATTTTGTTTGTGAGGTTGTGGCGGGGGATGGCATCAAATGCTTTACTAATGTCCAATGTAACTAAGAGTGTTCTGTGTGGGGGTCTATCTGAGTTGATGCCATCAAAAATTCTTTGTGTGAGGTCTGTAAGAAGGGTGTTTGTTGAGTGTACCAGTCTGAAGCCATGTTGTGAAGATGTAAGGGGGATGTGTGGTGTGATTAGTTTAAAGATGAGGCACTCAGTGATTTTGGAAGGGGTACAAAGGAGGGTGATGGGACGGTGTGATGAGGGTAGTGTAGTGTGGGGTCTTTATTTGGTTTGGGGATGGTGATAATGTTTCCATGTTTCCAGATGTTGGGTAATGTGTTGTGTGAGTAGCTGTAGTTTGCTATGTTAGTGAGTGCTTGTATGCCTTGTGGTCCAAGGTGTTTAAGGTGTATGTTACTGATGTTGTCTGGACCACAGGCAGGTGAGTGTTTTATGTTGTGAATGATGTGATTTGTGAATGGTTAATAGTCTGGGTCAGTGGGGAAACGTCTCTTGCGTCTAATGACTCGTCTGTCTTCAGGATGAGGGTGTAGGTGGCTGACGTGTGAATAATGTTGGATGAGTGTGTTTGCTTGTTGTTTGTTAGAGGGTATAGTGTCTGTTGTTGTGATGGCTGCATGTGATTGTGTAGTGTTGTGGTTGGACAGTGTGATGCTGTTTAGTGTTTTGTAGAGTTTGTTGGTGTTGGTTGTGTGGTTGAGTGTGTTGACAAAACTTTGCCAGTTAAGTGTTTTTTGTTCTTTAATTTTGTTTTTTATTTGTGTATTTAGTGCTTGTATTTGGATTATTGTGTGTTGTGTAAGAGGAGTTGGGGATGTGTGTTTAAGTGTGTCACGTTGTTTAATGAGGTCTTGAATTTCTGTTGTAAAGTTGGGGTTGTGTTTTCTTCTGTTACCTCTTGGGATGTGCTGTTTGTCTGCGTTTTGTATAATTGTATTGAATTTTTGAACAGCTGTGTTGATGTTTGTGATGGGTGTATTGTTCAGTGTTTTGAAGTGTTGTTCTGTTTCCATAGTGAAGGTTTCCCAGTTGGCACTTTTGTAATTTGTGTATGTGTGTCTGTGGCCAACTGGGGTGATTCTTGTTTTAGTGGTGATTATGATTGGAAGGTGGTCAGAGCCGAGGGTTCTGACCACTCTCCATGATGTTCTGGGGGCGAGGTTGGGAGAGCAAAAGGATATGTCGGGAGAGGATGGTTGGAAGAGGGCTTGGTGAGGGATATGAGTGTGTTGATGTGGGTTGTTTAATGAGATGAGGTTGTCTGTTTGTGCAAGGATTTCAAGCCCTCTGTCTGTGTCGGGGTTGTTGACGTACCAGGCCGACGTCTTGGCGTTGAAATCACCACCCAGGATGAGGTCAGGTTGGTTGGTGATCAGATGGAGCTGGGGGGAGAAGTTTTGGGGAACTGTTGGGCTAGTTTAGGGGGGGGGGGGGAATGTATAAATTAACTATTGTAATATTGGATGATTTACCAGTGCGGACTTTGATGCTTTGAATTTCTGTGGTGGTGTCGTGGTGGGGGAGGAGGGATTTGAGTTCCACACTGGTTTCAATATAATTAAGGGATTTATGGACTAGGGTGATGAGTCCACCGCCATTGCCGTTGGCCCGGTCCTGTGTGATGGTGGTGAATGTAGGTGTTTTGTTTGTGGTGCGTAGTTTTGTTTTTTGTAAGATGGCAATGTGTATGATGAAGTGTGTGAGTTCTTGTTTTTTGGTGTTTATGCCATCTATGTTTAGTTGAAGTATGTTAATGTTATGTGTGCGGTGTGTGTTAGGTGTTGTTGTACGGGGGAGAGGAGAGTGTGGGGGGAAAGGAGGTGGAGGTGGAGGTGTTGTTGGTGTTGGAAGTAAGGGTGGTGGAGGTGGGAGTGATGGAGAGGGTGATGGAGGTGTGAGTGTTGGTAAAGGTGGTGGAGGTGTGAGTGTTGGTAAGGGTGGTGGAGGTGTGGGTGTTGGTAAGGGTGGTGGAGGTGTGAGTGTTGGTAAGGGTGGTGGAGGTGTGAGTGATGGAGAGGGTGGTGGAGGTGTGGGTGATGGTAAGGGTGATGGAGGTGTGAGTGATGGAGAGGGTGGTGGAGGTGTGGGTGTTGGTAAGGGTGGTGGAGGTGTGGGTGTTGGTAAGGGTGATGGAGGTGTGGGTGTTGGTAAGGGTGGGGGAGGTGTGAGTGTTGGTAAGGGTGGTGGAGGTGTGAGTGTTGGTAAGGGTGGTGGAGGTGTGAGTGTTGGTAAGGGTGGTGGAGGTGTGGGTGTTGGTAAGGGTGGTGGAGGTGTGGGTGTTGGTAAGGGTGGTGGAGGTGGGAGTGATGGAGAGGGTGGTGGAGGTGGGAGTGATGGAGAGGGTGGTGGAGGTGGGAGTGATGGAGAGGGTGGTGGAGGTGTGGGTGTTGGTAAGGGTGGTGGAGGTGTGAGTGTTGGTAAGGGTGGTGGAGGTGTGAGTGTTGGTAAGGGTGATGGAGGTGTGAGTGTTGGTAAGGGTGGTGGAGGTGTGGGTGTTGGTAAGGGTGGTGGAGGTGTGGGTGTTGGTAAGGGTGGTGGAGGTGTGAGTGTTGGTAAGGGTGGTGGAGTTGTGAGTGTTGGTAAGGGTGGTGGAGGTGTGAGTGATGGAGGTGTGAGTGATGGAGAGGGTGGTGGAGGTGTGAGTGTTGGTAAGGGTGGTGGAGGTGTGAGTGTTGGTAAGGGTGGTGGAGGTGTGAGTGTTGGTAAGGGTGGTGGAGGTGTGAGTGTTGGTAAGGGTGGTGGAGGTGTGAGTGATGGAGGTGTGAGTGATGGAGAGGGTGGTGGAGGTGTGAGTGTTGGTAAGGGTGGTGGAGGTGTGAGTGTTGGTAAGGGTGGTGGAGGTGTGAGTGTTGGTAAGGGTGGTGGAGGTGTGAGTGTTGGTAAGGGTGGTGGAGGTGTGAGTGTTGGTAAGGGTGATGGAGGTGTGGGCGTTGGTAAGGGTGGTGGAGGTGTGAGTGTTGGTAAGGGTGGTGGAGGTTGGAGTGATGGAGAGGGTGATGGAGGTGTGGGTGTTGGTAAGGGTGGTGGAGGTGTGAGTGTTGGTAAGGGTGGTGGAGGTGTGGGTGTTGGTAAGGGTGATGGAGGTGTGGGCGTTGGTAAGGGTGATGGAGGTGTGAGTGTTGGTAAGGGTGATGGAGGTGTGAGTGTTGGTAAGGGTGGTGGAGGTGTGAGTGTTGGTAAGGGTGGTGGAAGTGTGAGTGTTGGTAAGGGTGGTGGAGGTGTGAGTGATGGAGAGGGTGGTGGAGGTGTGGGTGTTGGTAAGGGTGGTGGAGGTGTGGGTGTTGGTAAGGGTGGTGGAGGTGTGAGTGTTGGTAAGGGTGGTGGAGGTGTGAGTGTTGGTAAGGGTGGTGGAGGTGTGGGTGTTGGTAAGGGTGGTGGAGGTGTGGGTGTTGGTAAGGGTGGTGGAGGTGTGAGTGTTGGTAAGGGTGGTGGAGGTGTGAGTGTTGGTAAGGGTGGTGGTGGTGTGAGTGTTGGTAAGGGTGGTGGAGGTGTGGGTGTTGGTAAGGGTGGTGGAGGTGGGAGTGATGGAGAGGGTGGTGGAGGTGTGGGTGTTGGTAAGGGTGGTGGAGGTGTGGGTGTTGGTAAGGGTGATGGAGGTGTGAGTGTTGGTAAGGGTGGTGGAGGTGTGAGTGTTGGTAAGGGTGGTGGAGGTGTGAGTGTTGGTAAGGGTGATGGAGGTGTGGGTGTTGGTAAGGGTGATGGAGGTGAGAGTGATGGAAGAGGTGAGTGAGGGACATGTGGAACAGGTCCATGTGTTTGTGTAGTGTTTCATGGATGCTAATGTTGTACATAATAAGTGGGTCCAGTTCTTACAAGAGTTGCATTGAATTGAACCCTTTGTCTGCCTACTTAATGTGATGGGTTTAGAGCATGTCGGACATGTGTATTTGTTTATGGGTCCAGGATTGCTTTCAATGTCTCCGGCTAGAAGGAGAAGCCGAGAAATGACACCCGGAGAATCATTCCTCGGTGATGAAAAAATGTGTAGTTGTGTGTGTTGTGTGAGGGTGTGGTAATGCCCGGGTGACCGAAGCCGTTCCCAGGGACTCGTGCCCCCTGGTGGGGGGCAGGGGGATGTTGTGACGGTTTGGCCCCCATAGCTTCCTTCCTCGGGAGCCTTGGGGGGTGGTCCCATGGCGTAGATGCCGCCACTCCAGGACCTAGTGCTGCTGTTGTATCTTTCACTTGTTTAGTAGTGAAATGTGTATCATAACATTACTGAAGGAGTTTTGTTTCTATGTATTTGGGTAGGTTTATAATTTTGCTAGCTCAATTACTAGAAGAGCCAATATGATGCTAAAATATTGTGATGCAGTAAGCCATCTTTGTTATATCCCCCTCAAATGTTAGGTAACTAATATAAGACACTTGTTGTCATGGTGGAGAATTATATTATCACTGTGTCAAGCCATCTTTGTTATATCCCCCTCAAATGTTAGGTAACTAATATAAGACACTTGTCATGGTGGAGAATTATATTATCACTGTGTCTACTTCTTTGATTGATGAACTAACTTTTTGTTTAATATTTCAGGTTAAGGATGAACTTTGCAAGGCCTATGGCATCAAGAGGAGTGTCACATCAGCGTATCATCCGCAGACGAACGGATTGGCGGAAAGGACCAACAGGACACTGAAGACTAGGCTTGCTAAACTGTGCAACACCAAGATGAGTGACTGACCAGACCACCTCGAGGAAGTTGCCTACAGCATGCACACTCAAAAACAGAAGAGCACAGGCTTCACACCGTACCATTTGATGTTTGGTTGTCAGCATAGACCAATCGATCAGGTAACCTGCTTTCTCATTTGTATCAGTTATAGTTTCTGATAAATAAGACTTAACAATCTTGGCTTTGTGTTTCTGTAAGTAGCAGTATTTAATATGAGGCATAAGCCAGTAATGTAATAGTTTATTTCATATTGTCTAAGCAAAGACTAACAGGATGTGTCTTGTATTGTTAAATGTTGAGATAAACATTTAACTTATGTCTTCATTAACAAACTTTCAGAGTTTTGGGATGTGAACAACATTCTTATAATATGTTATAAGTCCAAATCATGCCAATATACATTGATGATATACAAGAAAGAACATACATACATACCAACAAAATATTGCCATATTTCCAAATAAAATCCCAAAATCCCACTGCTTAAAACCAATGAAATAAACTTAGTGCTTTAATGTATGCTTTGTGTTAATGGCCTTGTAATTGGTGCTTGATATTCAGAATGATATGGAGCTTGTGCTTTAATGTAGGCTTTGTGTTAATGGCCTTGTAATTGGTGCTTGATTTTCAGAATGATATGGAGCTTGTGCTTTAATGTATGCTTTGTGTTAATGGCCTTGTAATTGGTGCTTGATATTCAGAATGATATGGAGCTTGAGGTGGAGGAAGAAGGCCTAAGTCCTACAGATGAAAGCACTCACACCAGCTGTGTAAGTAGAGTACTGATACATTCATTTTGAGAGTCCTTCAACCCTTAAAAGAACAAATTATCCTTTTGATATTTAATGAGCATATGGATATTACTACTTCATTTTTCTATTTCAGTTTCTTGAAGGTTTGGTTAGTCTTCCCACTGCTATAGAGGTTTCATTGTTTGTGCAGCATCAACACCAGAAGCGTCAAGAAGTACACATCAAGGTATTAAATCATTACCGGTTTTCCCATGAAACATATTGTCTGTAACATTTTTAATCAAAATGTTATATTTTCCTCGTTTTATATTTTCTCTTTGTAGCGTGAAGAGAAAGTTAATGCTGCACAAGAAAAACAGACGGCTGATTATAACCGAAGAAAGAAGAAGGGAAGCAAGATATATGACCTTAGTGTTGGGATACATGTTCTCCAAAGTAATCTTGGGAACGAGTCACGGAAGGGTGGGAAGATGGAACCGAAGTGGACTGGTCCATACAAGTAAGTGTTCATCCAGGAAATTACTTCTAATTTTAGGTGATTCATAAGATTTTATCAGTTTGGTGTAATGGTTTGATTGGCTGTACGTTGTACCTATTGACGTGGGTTTGAGCCCTCGTCGGAACATATTTGAAAAACGTTTAATTTTTTTACCACATTCATGTTGTCTCATTTTCATTCTCAGAATCCTGGACATAGACTGTAATCAGCGAGTGGCCTTAGAGACTGTGAAGAATGGCAAAAAACTCAACAGACGTGTTTCCTACAACCAGCTACATCCTTATCTCCACAGTCAGCTGCATGATGCAAGGTTTGTATGTCTTGGCATAAAGTAATGGTTTAGTAGTTAAGGTTAGGTTCTGTATAATACTACACCTGAAAACCTCACTTTTGATAATTCCTTAAACTCTCCTCCATTCATCCTCTACACAAACTATTTCAGTGTGCTCCTTTTCATTCATTATACACTTCATTCCATCGGGTTCTATCATGTTACTTGTCTCCTATACACACTGATTGCTCACCATCACACCTTGTCACCACATGGACCTCTCAGATAACAAAATTTTGTCTTCAGGTCGGCTGCTGGATTGGAACACCAGGTTGTATCAACTGATACAGAAAATCTGGTGACAGTTCAGCAGCGTGACGTCCACTTAGCCCCTGGCCATGGAGATCCATGTGTAGCAGCGAGGGAAATCTCCATTGAAGGAGTGGTTGAATGATACACATATAGATATGCACACTGTTTGCTTGGGAACAGTTTCCCTACCATCTCTGGTTTCCAGTCGACTCTGTACATGTTAAAACTCCTAAAGCTAAATTTGTTCAGATTTTGAATGTACACAGTAACCACTGGCTTACAGTGAGTAACTTTCAGTGTAATAATAACACGATTAAAATTTATGACAGCTTGAAAAGCAGTCGGCTGGAAACCTCTGATAAGTTCAATTGCCAGGTGGCTGCCTTGATGGACTGTCAAAGCACCTCAATTAGAGTAGAGTTAGCAAGTATTAAACAGCAAAGAGGATCTTCAGATTGTGGTTTGTTTGTTATTGCCTGTGCTACAAGTCTTTGTTTTGGCCTGTCACCTGAGACACAAAATTATATTCAAGATGAGATGAGGAGCCACCTTGGAAAATGTTTTTTGGAAGGAATAATGAGCCCATTTCCTGTTAGTCAATCCAACTTAACCCCTGCAAATAACAACTTTTATGATATTCTTTTATGTTGTAAATGTAGAATGCCAAAGTTTTCAGAAAATAGTTTAATTCAATGTTTGTTCTGTAACCGGCTGTTTCATTTAAATAAAGTGATAAGACTCCCTGTGACCTCTTTATTTGTAGTGACTGTACACAAGAAGTAGAGTTCCTTTAAATGCACAGTACTGTACAGTATACTCCATTTATTTTTACTTGTCCAGCCGCTCGACCGAGTCCATGGTGAGCCTAGCCCGAGATATGAATGGAGTTCTGGGATTGGCTGCCGTGACTCTTGCTTTACTTGTCCTTCTCTGTAAGCATTGACTCTACACTTGCAACACAACACCACACATCTCTATTAATTTACCTGTAACTTGACTATTATATTGTTTATGTATATTTTTTTTATAGAATTACCCTCTGCATTAAATTTTGAACTTAAACATGTTTTCCAGAATATAATACAGCCCAAAGAAAAATTCTTATTGCGAGTTTAACCCAAAATGCGGCTTGAAAATATTTATACCACTTATTGCATTGAAATGTTTTTTGCTGCATCAATAAGATTCATATGAACATATAACATTCATTCTTATCCACAATTTTCTCTTGAAAATGACAATGGCGTCAGATTTGAGATAAATATAAATATAAGAGAAATACAAGACGTTTAATGCGAAGGTGTCATTCCCGATTTCAACAAGGTTTATATAAAATTATTTTATTTCTTTTATTTGTGACTATAAGTTTCCTACAAACAGAATATGTTATACATTATTAAATACAGACAGTTTGATTTGTCATGCATGTCATATGGAACGAAAATATTGTATACAGGGTGATTCAGAAATGCGTGCCGAAAATCCGCAGGTGTATTCCTGGCACATAATTGAATGTAAATTAGTCAATAACGATTTTGGAAATTGTCAATAGTTTATAAGTTATAGTGCCTTCAAGGTTTGAAGAGTGTGTTTAAATCTAGGGATTGTACCATAATCTTTCAGACACGTGTCAAATTACTTAACTCCCATGAAGGCATTGGAAACACAGTAAAAGTTACCAAAGAATATGACAAAAGCTGTAGAGTGTACAGTCACAGCAAAATTACCAGGGACGGAGTTTCAGGGATTATGGTACAATCCCTAGATTTAAACACACTCTTCAAACCTTGAAGGCACTATAACTTATAAACTATTGAGAATTTCCAAAATCGTTATTGACTAATTTACATTCAATTATGTGCCACGAATACACCTGCGGATTTTCGGCACGCATTTCTGAATCACCCTGTATATGTAATTAGAGAAAAAGAAAAAATTGGACAAGTGGCTCCTTGTACACTTGTAACTGCCTGTGGGAGTGAAGGACAGTACATATTGTACAAACCTTTGTAGTTTGTACTTCACTCAGTGACAAGCTAGCTGTGGAGTGGAGTAGGCTTATTGCTCCGTTTACAGTCTCTCTCTTTATTCTCTAATTACATATAGATAATACTTTCCTTCATATGTCATACATGGTAAGCCTCACTTTATCTAATAACATATAACATAATATGTTTGTAGGAAACCTATAGTGGCAAATAAAAGAAATAATTTGTTTTATATATAAATCTTGTTTGTGATCAGGAATAACATCTTCCCATTAAATGTATCGTATCTCTCTTATTTATTTATCTCTTAATATTTATCTAAAACCTGATGTCACTGTCATGTTCACCAAAAAAATTTGTATGAGAATGAATATTATATTTATACATAAATCTTATGGGTGCAAAAAAAAAATGTAAAAAGTTGTATAAAGATTTGCAAGTAGTGTTATGACTTAAACTCACGATAATATTTTTTATATGGACTGTATTATGTTTTGGAAAATGTGTTTAAGTTTCAAATTTAATGCTGAGTTTAATGGTGTAAGACAAATATTTATAACCTAAATAATAGCCGAGCTACACGTAAATTATTAGAGGTATGTCGTGTTGCAAATGCAAGTTAGTGCCTGGATGTTTGGAGAGGTGGCAAGGAAGGCCAGTGTGATGGCAGTCAATCACAGAGCTCCATTCATATCTCGGGCTAGGCTCACCATGGACTCGGTCCAGCGGCTGGACAAGTAAAAATAAATGGAGTATAGTTTTCTATCAGCCCTTTGATCTGAGGCCAGTTTGGAAGAATACTGCTAACATTATATTTACATCTTTAAGGGCAGCTGAGAGAGACGAGAGCTGGGAATATTCTCATCTGTGTTCTCATATGATGAGACAAGACACCAAGTGAAAGATGGAAGAGTGATAAACTCTTGTAGGTTGCCTTGTTTTGGTAAAATCTTATATCACTAAGTATTGTCGGGTTTCTGAAAAGTACTTGAAAAAAAGCACTGTATTGCCAATCCTTTGACATTATTTGTAAAAATAAAAAATGCATTTTATTTCTAAGCATCAATAGTTTTAGGGCAAAAATAATAAATTAGGGGTTCATGAGGATTAGATATTAATTAGTTAACATATTTATTCACTATACAACCAATAGGCTGTATAAGTGATGAACACCTCAGTGACTCTAAAATGTTTAAGAACCAGTGCTATAAATGTTGAAGTACCTCGGTGATGAATTTTAAGACCAATTCATTTTGTTTGTTACAGAACCATTGCTGTGGACCACCATGTTACTGTCATGCAGTGACCAAAGTACCCTGACAGAGTGAGTTGTTGTTGTGGTGGATAGTTAGGATGTATACACATCATCACTACCACCACCTTACACCACCACACAAAACAAAGTGTGGTCCAAAACAGATGGCCAAACTATAACATTGGTCCTACTCCTAGCTGGACACCTCCTTTATAAGAGTGTCTAATTACCTCTTATAGTCCCCCCAGTGGTGGCAGAGGTCATAAAGCTGTGTGTGTTTACTGTCTTAGCAGAGCGGTTCAAATCCATCTGGAGACACATACTGGTGTGTCTGTGGTGTGTAGGATTTGTTATATATGTATAGGCCTATTACTCTACTTAATACAAAATACATAATTAATTTGTTTGAAA
Source organism: Petrolisthes cinctipes (assembly GCA_033782935.1). Classification (NCBI taxonomy): domain Eukaryota; kingdom Metazoa; phylum Arthropoda; class Malacostraca; order Decapoda; family Porcellanidae; genus Petrolisthes; species Petrolisthes cinctipes. The sequence continues at coordinate 44,626 of JAWQEG010001570.1, read as the reverse complement.
CATAATTAAGAATTTAGCTTACCATCTAGTGCATTGACAACATTGTGCTTCAGTTTGGCCATATAATGGATTTTTAATAATCTTAAACTTAGGTAAATTTGCCTTGTTTCTGCATTGACTTTGACGGATATTTGTTGTTAATTTAACAAATATATCAACTATCGAGATGGAATGCCATATTTAATATTTGATAAAAATGTTTACAGTAATACTAGTAATTATAATGTTGATTTATTTTGTCCATATTTTCTAAAATAATTTGATTTATTTCACCCACAATTATATACTGTACCAGCTGTTATAAAAATATGTCTTTTGATTTATGTACGATATTAACAGTTTATTATAGGAAATAAAGTTCTTTATACTGTACTTGATGTTTTGAAAGACCCTACCTTATTGTATTTATACTATAGGTAATATTTTGTCACTAATATAGTTTTATAATAATGCTATCATAGGGTCTCAGCCCTTCTCTGTCTGAACTCTACAAATTCCCTACATTCTCTGTCACACTAGTTAAGAGTTTTCTGTTTGAAACTCCTTTATTGGCCAGCATTTAACTTCCTACAGCTCAGATATATCCCCTATCACCCATAGTTTTCATACACTGCTAGAGTGACATAAGAACCATTAGGGCCTGCTGATGCTAATCTTAATACTGTATACAAGAAAGAGTATAATATTATGTAATGTCATCATAAGCCAAGTTTGCCCAATAATTCAGCTAACTACTTAGTGTATTCATTTACTTGTGGCAAAAGAACATTGGCCTAAATAGTCAAGGTTGATTAATTTACAAATATTACAGTACTGATTATTTGTACATAATTATAGTACAGGCACAATCATCTCATCCTTAAGAATTGAAATATTGTCAATCTCTACTTGTAGTCAAAGTTTAGGGAAAATTAACATATGCCTCATTATAGGGTGATACTGGAGAGAACCTATTGTTTCTTTACTTCTTCAATGAGTCATGCTTCTTCAACAGAGGTGAAATGAGATTCCCTATACAGTTGGTGTAAGGGTGAGGTGACCACACTTCACACTTCCATTTTTCACTGGAGGGAAGAAAATAATTATTATGATGAAGGGAAGAATATTATGATTGCATAACCAGTCATACTGAGGCTATATTTCTGCACAAACAGCAAACACACTATGATGAAAGTGTTCTAGGTGTGGAGATGTGCTTAACTAGTATCTTATTTAAGGACTTAGATTTCCATTTGGAAGGTAAAGACAGTGATAGAAGAGAAAGCTCTTCGCTTCATAGGTGGCTATAAACTAAAAAAATATTGTTGGAACATATTATCCATATTTAGGAAATAAGGCCATCAATTGTGCCACTGTTTGCTTAATTAATTAAGTAAATCATGGACTGGAAGGATTAATAGAGGTAAGCTATGCACTCTCCCTTCAGATAAATTTGTTCTCGGTTAAAATGAGATAAATGTTTAAAGCAGTTCATGGTGAAAGCCTTGAAGGCTCACTTAATTGTTTCTCTAATAGAACGTGTGGGAATTGATTTACCCAAAGATGTAGTTTTCTGATGTATAATATGTGTACTTGAGAATGAAATTAAACATAAAAACAAAATCATTGACAATTAAAGAGAAGAAGGAAGAAAAACAGTCATGTAATTTTGTAAATTATACCGTAATTTAATATACTGTATGCACTGTATATACAACAAAGTTTGTATTGATATATTTTATTAGAATATGAGAGGGTTAAGATATGTAAGCTTGTCTAGAATATCGGTAACATATATTAAGTCATATACAGCGATGATGTGATGAAGGGAGACATATATATTTATTGAGCTTAGTATGTTACAAGTACGAATTATAATTGAATGCTTATTGTAGTGAAACGTGAATTATGCGAGGGAAAATAATGATTTAGCTTGTCACTGCACATTCTCGCGATCAAGGTATGTGGTAGTAGTGGTACACAGAGCGGATGTGGGTGTGGTAGTCAGAGCAGTATAGGATGTGGTAGTAAGGAGCAGCGCTCATCATGCCCTCCTCGTACAGCGACTACTACTTTATGAATCTCTCTCGTTCATATGATTCATGTAATTTTACATCCTAAGTACAATAGTTCCATTACATTATACTCCACGTATTAAAGTTTTGACCTTATTTCCGCACCACCCATGAGGTAAACATCCATTCTCCTTCTCCTGTACAAAATACTGGCTTACTCTGAAGACAATTTCCTTTTTTTTATATGAAGGTGGGAGCTTGTTTGGTGAGCTGCCATCGTGTCAGAGTCAATATGGAAAATGAACAGTGGGAGCATTGTTGTTATTGGTTGCAGGGGAAAGTACCTCTGCTTATGCCTGTGCTGGCGGGCCCAACAGGACAGACAGTGGGAACACTTGACAGAAGTTTAAATACTCCCCTGCCTTGTTAATTACCTCCCACGGTACATATGTACCGTGTTCCAGGTGTTGGGAGTGATGGGTATTGCCGCTCATGATAGTTTTAACATTTATTTTTATTAAGGAACGAGTATATATATATCACTTCCATTTCTTCATAAAGTATTATAAACACAATTGTTACATTACATACCCAACTTAGAACTATGACGAATGTCAAATAAAAGTAGCAACATATTCGTAGCACCACTGTGAAATGTGTATGCCACATTTCTATATTATTTCATCAAGACGTTGCATTATAAAATTTATTTGCTATTGACATACTTAAATATACTTAAGTATATATTATAAAATTGTTTTGTTACGTGTTCGGGTATTTTACATTACATCACACAAGCTACGAATCGCTAGTTTAAGAAACGTGGCGCCGATGTAAACGGTGACAGGTCCTTCACGTCCCCACCCAAACCACATTTTAAGAGTGGTTGGACTATAAAGTTTTGAACATCCCTAGTTTCCCTACCCATATATATATCCTTGCTGTTATGTATCACTATATGATAAAAAGTGATAACAATAACATTAAAACATAATGCCTGCTATAGTCTATTTGAAATATACTGAGCGCTAAGGCGTTGGCCACTTCCGAGATTTACCTGACTGCTAGGTTGCCAGCAGATCTCTCGTCTGGACAATTATGGGATTAGATCATCATTAAAAATGACAGCCAGCCCTCATTTACCCACCGCTTCACTCGCTCTCTCTCTCTCTCTCTCTCTGTTGCCTATATATATCGCTTGCCGTTAACAACAAAATATAAAAGTAAATTTTTCCTTTTCTGTTGACACATTATGTTGTATTATAAATGCGACACTTTTCTGAGGATATAACATAATATTTCGTTTGTTTCGACATATAGCATTATATACCTATACATATTTTTAGGACTAAAGCTTGTGACCGTGTTGTATTTTCGAACAAAGAGAGAGAGAGAGAGAGAGTAGGGTAAAGGCGGCTTCACACGGGGCAATACGCGGCTGGTTTTGCTACCCGCTAGCAAGATTTTTCCAGTCGCTAGCAAAATTTGACGATGGCGGCTGAAATTGCTAGCCGGGTTGGGAAGACCAAGCTGTCGGTGTTTTCCAGCCGAGTCGCAGCAATAACTGAGTTTGGTGCTTCCTTTATCCCAGTTCTTCGGCAAACCTCTTTCTCGTCCGTCTCTTTTTATTCTTTTTCCTACCTTATTTTCGTCATGACTTTCTTCTCTGTATTTTCCCGTGCCCTTGATATTGATATTGATATTTCGAATAACAAAATTATTATCTCAGAATCCAGTACTCGTAACGATAATTGATTATTATTAGATTATTTTCATTAAAGTAATCAGTAATCGCGACTACTAAAAGCTGGTGGTATCGCCCACCACTACCATCTTGTTTGTTTACACGGCCTTATAGCGGCTAGTCTGCCAGCTCAGCTGCTGATTGCTCCCGCTCGTGTGTAGGCTTCTGTCGAAAATTGCCGCCAACTCCGACTAGACAGTGCTGGCTGGAAACTAGCCGGTAGCAAAACCAACCGCGTATTGCCCCATGTGAAGCCGCCTTAAGGAAGAGAAGGAAGGGATGGGTGGAGCCTGTGGACTGACGTGGTATATGCGTCACACTATGATCATTCGTATCCGCTCTGAACACTCCTACTAACAGTGTTGAGGAATGTGACGGAATATATAATAGGAGAAGTGTTATATATTAATTATGCCCTAATAAATACAAGAATGCAAGAAAAATTTTTAAATATGCACATAGATGAAAATAAAAACCTTTTTGATCTCTCGGATCATAATTTGGTAAGGAAGTTTCGAGTTAAGCACCAATACTGGATTGGTTTTTAACAAATGCACATGGGAGATAAAAAAAACTACTTAAAAATAGATAACATAACCAAAGACATATTTTTGCAGAATATGGAAGGATTAATACAAAATGAAAATATAACAAACAACAAGGAAATTGACAGAATAATAACTGAGACTGCAGATAAAGTAATGGGAAGAACAATTAGAGGATAAAAGTAGATGAGGATAGGAAGGTTAAAGAACAAATATGGATGAACAATGATATAAGGAGAGAAATAAATAGGAGGAAGAGGGGTGAACAAAATATGGAAGAAAAACAGCACCTATGTGAGTTGTATTAAAAACAAAAGAAAAAAGTTCAAGACATGGTTAAAATGGCGAAAGAAAGACATACAAAAAGACATAAAAGACCTGTTTAAAAGGTTACTACAATTTCTTTTAGCAACACTGTACAATATTTTATGCCATGTTTCTGTGTAACTGTATATATGTTTTATGCATAATAAGATTACTGTTGATTAATCCATCTAAATACACAAGTGGATGTTGTATATATCTGAATTTATTGTATTTGTGATGCCTTGTACAGTCGGCGGCAAAAGTCCTGTCGCCTCACTTGCTTCACCGAGGCACGCGATCTTCAAAGACTCGAGATTATTAGGTGTAGAAAACGTGCGTATTTCTCGAGTCCATGAACACTGCTTGTCTCGGTGAAGCAGGTGAGGCGACAGGACTTATGCCGCCGACTGTACATAAATAGCTTCCGTTTCACATTGCAAGTTGGGGAAACGTGGCAGGGGCGTCACTGTAGTTTGGTGGGTGATAGCAACTCCACAGCCGGAAATTTAAGCGAGCACCATCGCCTGCTTTTACTACGTTCTGCCTGATGTGGGAATTAGAATTATTACTTATTTTAAAGCACATTCCTCATTAACTATAATGCATTTTTTTAAAGAACAAATATTGGATACCTTTTGGATACTATTTTACATTATTTGGATACGTGTTGTATATTTTGGGTACGTTTTTGGATACATTTATATTTTCCCCACTTGCAACACCTACTAACCGAGCAGCACACACTACCACCAGAGTGGCAGAGTTTGAAAACGTTCCAGTCACATTCTAGTCCCTACTGCTGCACCAGACAATCGACCGTGGACTCTGTTAGGAAAGGTGCTTTAATTCCTGGCTCTTGGTTCTTGTACCTTTGCATCATCATCAAACATATTCATGTAAGTGTCATCTGTATTATTTACTTCTATGTCATTTATATATATTAAGAACATTATTGGTGAATATGATGGCATAGTCAAAACCTTAGTCAACCATCCTTCCTAAGTTACGACGCTTGGACAGGGTTGCCACTTCTACAGATTAATGCTGGTGAAATCACACTGGCGTGATGATCATAAACGGTGAATAAAACCCACCCTTGTTGACGGAAATAATATATTAATCCATACAGTTTCGATGGACACTGCCACTATCTTCAGTGGTCTAGCGAGAAGAAAGGAATGACATTGATAGTACATAGGTATAAACTTATATACAGTTTGTGGAGGGGGGAGGGAAGGATTAATATATTATTTCCGTCAACAAGAGTGGGTTTTATTCACCGTCTACAGATTAAACTAAAGATATACAGGTTTTGTGCCAAATTTCAGATTGTAAGAATTTCTATGAAAATTATGCTTAACCCACAGATTTCCTAACTAGAAAAGGTCGGTGTAGAATTTGTAAATAGTTACCCAATGAAAATCACACATTTTTTACAGTCTGACTCTTTCATCCATATTAGGAAATTTGTAGCTCTCTGGTGGAGGCGAGGACAAGGAGCGGTGGTGCCAAATCTTCACCAAAACAAACCCCAATGGTATCCATCATTCTTTATTTTTTTATTTTTATTTTTTTTTATATACCTCAACCTCGGGGCTGTAGGCTATCGGTAGCCCGTGACTCTTGCGAGGCCCCGAGATTATTGGGTGTCGCACCAGATGAGACAGTGGAGCTTCATGGTGATGTTGGTACCGTAGCTTCTCTTCTGCCACACTAGATGACGACACCTTATTTATACACGTCACTATCAGGGGAGAGCAGCTACACCGTCACTCACAGCATCTTGGAATATGGTCTGGCATCTTCTATGTTGTGAGTTGATAACGATGTAGGGGGTATTTTCTTGACGTGTCGGCGTAGCCAGGATAATTGACGAACAGCTGGACCCCGTTCACCTCAGAAAAATCCCAGACGTTTTCTCGTGGATTCGAACCCGGGTCCTTGACGTTTGCAGTCCGTCTCTTAATCCACTCTGCCACTGCCTCCCCCATTTAATGGGGTAACCCCTCTAAAATTATAGTACTGTATTTTATGTATCTTCAGTCATTTTTTCCTCTTTTGATAGTATCGACGATTTACTTGTAATTAATTATTTATTATAAATAAGTAAATTATCAATATCTTTATAAGTAGAAGATATAACAATTTATTGCAGAGTTGGGAGTTCCTTCCTCTCATAAAACTGAAGGATTGTTTTCCGTAGTACACACTTGTCAAAATCATCAAAATATGTCACTGTGCAAGAGCGCTGCTTGACTGGCGAGGTGAAGGTAGGATTCTCGGCATTTTCTACCGTATCGTTCTTCTTGTTCAATTTCGAACAAATCCTCTTCACGGTTGCTACAGACACGTTGGTTGCCTTAGCTGTGCGAGCAACTGCCTGCGAGGGATCCAATTTTTAATATGGGTCCTCTGTTTGCCTTCTCATGGAGGAAATATCTATTTACATAATAAATAATTTCCTTTGCTTGGCTGTGGAGAATAGGCGAGCCCACACTTTAATGCGAGTTGCCAAACGGCATTTTGATGGCGATTTCTAGGCTGGAAAAAATGTCCTGTGTCGGGCAAAGTTATATTGGGCTTCCTATTGTGGAACGACTTATTATAACTTATTCAATATTTTTTAACTTATCTTGGACTTATTTTCATACGAATACAGCCATGAATAAAAATATATCTCCTATTATTTCAGAAGAGGCTTTTTAGTCCACTTATACGCAAATATAACAAAATTAGAATGATATACAAACCTATACAGGCCTTTTATAATTTTATTTTACATTTTACGTCGTCAATGATAGTAACAGTACTAAATCACAATAAGATGTTGATAATATATTGGTGTCTCCGTACGATACGTTCTCTGCTGCTGCAGCAACACGTAAATAAACCCAGCACCATGGGATCCCCGCTGTATCCATACATTCAGTTAGCCTTGCGTCTGGCAGCGCAAGGTATGCATATTTCTTATGCTAATAAATGTGAAAATATGCCATTTCAACATTTTCCGCTTTATGGTATGGGTCATGCTAAATACAATTGTTAATATTTGTAGGCTGTTATACTCATGCAGTTCATGAAAGCCGCCTAATGCACACATTTCGACTTTTATTATTTACTAATTTATATGAAAAATATAGTATATTCTGCATATATTATGCGAAAACACAAAAGTATGTATTTTTTTATACATCTAAGTAAAAGGTCGTGAACTAGAACGCTAATTTTCTAGTGTAAAATAAGGTATGAAATTTAACTAAGTTACCCATGTCCAGCACTTAAAAAGTCGCAAATAAAAAATAGACCACCATCTGGCAACATCACTCAAAGTGTGGGTTCGCCTATACTGACGCGTCTGGGAGATGTGTCGTCCATGGTGGCTGGTGTTAGAATGACTGGGTGAGGTGACTGACATGTGTGAGTGAGTACATACGTCCTTGACCCGCCTTTACCCCTTTGTCCCAACTGTGGCAACATGGTAAAATTAGTATGCCACATGTTGTATGTTTTATTGTTGTAAATATACTTACAATGAACCTAACATGTTTTTGTGGATATATAGCCATAATGTAGGGGATTTTTCACTCACAAGAAAGACACCAGAAAGTAAAATTCAAATCCAAGTCGACTATCTTCAAACGTAAACGAACACAATTTTATTCTCCCTATTATACTTAGATAAATTGATATATGTCTTCATAGGCACTCCTAAAAGGTATTCTAATATTTATTGAATGAAAATGGCATGAGTATTGTTATAATGGGTGCTAATTTTTTACGATATGAAGGTGTTACGTTATAATGATAGAGAGAGAGAGAGATACTGTATGTGTGTGTGTGTGAGAGAGAGAGAGAGAGAGAGGTATATTGTGTGTAATAATAATAATAATAATAATAATTAACGGTTTATTTACATGGCAGTCAGAGACTGAAAATTTACAGGGGGGAAGATTAATATTAATTCTAAGACCTTATGCTACAACTTGGAGACAAAATAATCTATGTGTTTATTTTTCGCACTAAAGTGGGAATAGCGCTCTGACGATAGCGGTCAGTGCGAGGGGCTCTGAGTGGCACCAGTTTGTTTTGGTGTCGGGTAGCCCTGGCTGGTGGAGGGGCGTCAGGTGGTAGGAGGTGACGGTGGCGTGGGTTACGTAGCAAGCCTTCCCCGAACTTGCTAAGGGCTTGCTCATACATGGCTGTCAGCCTGGGCAGACTCAGGGTGGTGAGGGCATTATTATAGCTGGTGTAGGTAGGGCCCAGTATGACTCTGCATGCCCTCTTCTGAACCTTCTCAAGCTGTTGTTGTTGCGTTTTGTTCAGAGATGAAGACCACGCTGGGGAGGCGTACAGCAGTGAGGGTAATATGAAGGAGGTGTAGACTGCCTTCAAATCCCCTGCTGGAGTCCCCAGAGACCTGAGTCTGCGCAGCATGTACAGCTTGTATGAGGTAACCTTGACCAACCTAGCGACATGTTGCTTCCATGATAATAGGTCATCCACAGTGATGCCGAGAAGCTTGAAGGAGTGGATGACTTGGAGTGGATGAGAGCCTATTGTGAGCTGGGGGGGCGGTACAGCTGCAGATGAGGTACAGACGTGCATCACCACGGTCTTGGTGTGGTTGATGGAGACGTTGTTGTGCTCTGTCCACGTCTGCAGCCTGTCAAGGGTGGCTTGCAGTGGATTGTAATCTGGTGTTCTGGTGTTGACTGGGATGCCAACCGTGCAGTCATCCACGTATTTCCATCGATGCTGGGTGTCGGTGAGGGCATCATTAATCAGCATGAGGAAGCATAGTGGTCCAGATTTAGTTCCTTGGGGAACCCCACAAGTCAGCTGTTGTAGGGGAGATATGGAGCCCTGATAACGGACCGCCTGCTGCCTTCCTGTGAGGAAGTCAGCCAGCCAAGCTACCAGGTTGGGGTGGAGTCCCAGGTTAATGGCCTTGTTGATGACAACAGTGTGGTCTAGCTGTTTGCTAATTTGTGAATAAGACCAGTTAAACACGAAATCTTCACAAAGGAGGCTAGGGAGAGGTGTGATGGCAATTGGTCTTAGGTCATTAAAGGTTTGTGGGGTGGGAGTTTTAGGGATGGGAGTGACATAGGAAATTTTCCAGTCAGCAGGGCAAGCATTTTGAGCGAGGGAGGCGTTGATTATGGAGCAGAGGGGCGTGGCTAGTTCAGGGGCAAATTCTTTGTAAATTTTAATGGGGAGGTCATCAGGTGTGGTGGATCTATTAGATTTAAATGAGGTTATCATTTTGGCAACCTCAGCCTCATGGACAGAGGGGAGTGGGGATGGGGAGGGGAGGTAGGCAGGGAGAAGGCTGGTCTGAAGAGGGGGGAGGGTTTGACAGATAGCGGCAAAGTGACCGTTAAGCGCCTCGGCCGCATTATCAGGAGAAAGGTGTGAAGTACAGGGGAAGGAGAGGGAGTGCTTTTGTAAACCACAGAGAGATTTAATCTTGGAGTACCATTGTCTGTTGTTGGCCTGTTTTAGGTGTTGCACTTTTTCTGGGTAGTAGCTAGCCTTGGCAGTCCTGATCTCCCTAATTACCCTGTTTCTGAGGCTTCTGTACTGGGCTGGGTCGGTGTAGAAGAGCCTGTTTCGCTGCTGTAACAGCCGCTTTATTCGTGGCGTCATCCATGGGGTGTCAGCTGGATGCACACGGATGGTCTTGATGGGGAAATGGTGATGGTAGGCCTCTGTAGTGGTGTTGACGTAGTTGCGCCATTTAGTATGGACGTTGTGTGGTTGCACACTTCAGGAACTATCTGCCACGCCTCTGTGATGGCCACAATGTCTGCACTGATGGATTTCACTGTCACTGTTAGTTCGTCAATCTTATTGGCTAATGATGTGACATTAGAGAGTAGGAATGAGGGGAGACTGTACCAGTTTCTCGGTACCTCAAAATGTTTGTATTCCTTTTCTTTTACTGGTATTTTCCTGGTCCTCGTGGTGATCTGCACTGGTATATTTCTTATCACATTTTTTCCTCCCCGTGTTCCGCGGTTGTGGAAGAGATTCAGTGATTTTAGTTTCTGAATCACTTCACTTGTGGGGTAGCCCGACCCTCTCTTGTATCGCCAAAGTTCACTGAGTCTATATTTGTAGTTAGGGCTGGACATTTTCCTCGTGCAGAATAGTTTTTCTAGGTATGTACACTGTCGTTGTAGCTAAGAACGTGGGGTGTTGGGGGAAGGGTCAACAGGCTGACCTAGGCTGCTCGAGAGAGCGCCGGAGTACAGTCCTTTCCCTGTGAGGTCAAGAGACGGTGTGTGTGTGTGTGTGAGACAGAGAGAGAGGTACTGTGTGTGTGTGTGTGTGACAGGGAAGAGGAATGAAGTACTGTGTGTGTGAGAGAGAGAGAGGTATATACTGAGTGTGTGTGTGTGTGTGACAGAGAGAGGAGAGAGGTACTGTGTGTGTGTGTATTTTTCACACCTGTTTCTACAAGGTCATAAATATTGTCACAATCACACCTGCTAATTCATTGTATGGTTTCACACACACACACACACACACATCTGCCACTCACTCTATCTCTCTCACACACACATCTCTATCTGTCTGTCTGTCTGTCTGTCACACACACACCTGTCACTCACTCTCACACACACATCTGTCACTCACTCACTCTCTCTCACACACACACACACACATCTCTCTTTCTCTCTGTATGTCTGTCACACACACACGCACACATCTCTCTTTCTGTATGTCTCACACACACACACACACACACACACACACACACATATACATCTCTCTCTCTCTCTCTCTCTCTCTCTCTCTCTCTCTCTCTCTCTCTCACACTTATATAGCAATGCAAGAAAGAAGTACAGTTGAGCAAGTAGGAAGTGCAAGAAAAATATGAATGTATATTGCCACATCTTCACTACCACTCAAAGTTCAGACAATCACGTTCCACCTTACATTGGCTTTGAATTCTCAGTTATTCATTCATAAGTATACGAGGGATTACACTACAAAGAACTACAAGATGTTGATATATACAGCCAAATTTTTCTTGCACTTTCTACTTGCTCAACTGTACATGGAGAAATACACAGAGAATGAGCAGACTCGTGAGGACTTTCAGTGATATATGAACTGACAATACTGTCCATATTTTAATTTTCATTTACACACACGTAGCCTACACACTACATAGATAATTTAAGTATTGATTTTTGACCTGGGAAAATGAGCAAAAAATCGCAAGTCGCCTGGCAGTGTTGATGCCTCATTTCCCCACTCAGTTGGCTACACTTGCATACAGTACACATATTTCTTTTAATATTACCAGAGTTTGTTTATTTCATGGAATACCAAAGAAAAGATTATTATTTTATACCAAAAAGTATTTTCTACAAGTTTTGCAATGAAAACATGATAAAAATGAAAAAAAAAACTTTTATTTTCACCTTACGGTAGGCAATAAGTAGGCCACCGGTAACAAGTATTTAAAATGTATTTAGGGAATTTTGATCCAATATTACGAATTTTCAAACTTATTTTAGTGAATTGTTGATTTGAACTATAGTCAACCTCACAGGTTAAGGCCGGTCTGGCTGGGTTAGGAATTTCCGGTGTGTTGCCACGTCTGTTGCTGACCACTAAGAGGCCTACAAATCTCTCTCTCTTTCTCCTGTTACTAAGTGTTAAATGAATAGGTTAAACTTACTCAGTTATATAATAAAGTAATTTACATTTATACGTGACAATGTTTTTGCTGGAAAATCAATTACTGAGTTTATTTTTCATCAAGTTTGGCAACACACCATAAGCTGCATTGCCAGTTGTGCCCTGAGTACATTCCTCGTTCGTCAGCCACCATGGACACATCTCTTATTATTATTATTATTATATACCAGGTGGTTATGCTTCATGAGAGAGGGAGAGAGAGACAACCAAGGTACTCAGAGTGAATAAGGTGTGTAGTGATGGGAGTGGAGAGCAGGAGGACCTGGGTTAATTAGGGGTGAGGTGGGATATGGTGTGGTGCGTGGCGCGTTTGACATGTCAAGCTATTTATAGGCCTCCTCTTGGTTGTCAACGAAAGAAGTGGCAACACAGTGGAAATTCCTATTATAGTGTATAATTGTAAATACCATAATATAAATGAGTATACATTAACTTACACTCAATTCTTTTTATTTTCAGTGCCAACAAGAGTCATCCATATCACAAAGTTGACGAAAAACTTACCTCTGAATACATTATAGACGGTAATAACAACACTGGAACTACAATGGGAGTAAAAACCATGTTGGTGTTTGTACTTATAATAATGTACATCAGTACGGTACATGGTGAAGTCTGTGTACTCAGGTCCAATGAACATTGTACAATTTCAATTGGTAACGACATAACAAATGTGGATATTTACACCAAGACTGTAGGTAAAGATGGAATGAAGTTTATTCTAACCCATAATAGAATTATCCTGTTTTCCCCTGAAATTATCAAACATGAAAATGGTGACTGTTTTGTCAAGGGGAATTGCTTGACAAACCCAATAGAAAACTACAACTCAAACAATGGTGACTGTGTAGCTAAGATGGAGATAACAAAGGATTATATTAAGATGAATGGTAAAGTGTGTGACATTAAAGATCGGTATGATGAAACACAAGACACTTTCATGTTGGGTCTAAATGGTCATGATTCTGCTCTTGTAGAATACAATGTAGTGTCAGTGTGTTCCTGCACAGACATGGAAATAGGAATGATAATAGGACTAATAATAGGAATAATAATGGGAATTATAATAGGAATTGTAAAACATATAAATACAGTTAAAAAAAATAAATAAAATAATAAATAAAATAAATCTATCAGTCATAATTTTATCATTCTGAATTGTCAGCGATTTGTGGGGGAACGTGTTTCCATCATAAGTTACTGTGATGCAGTAAAAGTCCCCTTCACACTCTCAGCTCTAATTAGGTGATGAGGATGGTGGTGTGACTGACAAATTGATGACTTTCTTGAGGGAGACCGAACTGATCAGAGTGATGGACTTTTTATTACTATTATTATTATCATGAATATTATTTGTGTTATATATAATGTATAATTATGATGTATTAACTAGGTTTAGCGATTGTCTAAAATAGTCAGTGGTCCATCCAGTGTCTTCTCAGCCATGGCCCAATGTACACCTCTACCTGCCAACACCACTTCCCCTGCTGACCATCTTGTTGGCAGCAGGGTGAAGTGGTTTAACCATCTACAGGGCTATCTGACATCCTCAAAGACATCTTTAGGAGAAATGGCTTACCACCAATCGCCATTTCTCCTGATCTACAACCTCGCACCACCAACACCACCAACACCACCACCACCAACACCAACACCACCACCACAACCACCACCAACAACACCACCAACACCAACACCACTACCAACACCAACACCACCACCACCACCACCAACAACACCACCACCAACAACAACACCACCACCACTACCAACACCACCACCACCACCAACACCACTACCAACACCACTACCACCACTACCAACACCACCAAGAAACAAGGCAGCAACAAGGCACCTAGGAGGAGCAGAGTAGACACACCACCATCCCTGCTTCCAGCCCACCCTTGTCACTGGTTAACCCTTTCGCTGCCGCTATGTTTACCAGTACTATCAACAAGGCACCAAGGAGGAGCAGAGTAGACACACCACCATCCCTGCTTCCGGCCCACCCTTGTCACTGGTTAACCCTTTACTGCCGCTATGTTTACCAGTGCTATCAGCAAGGCACCAAGGAGGAGCAGAGTAGACACACCACCATCCCAGCTTCCGGCCCACCCTTGTCACTGGTTAACCCTTTACTGCCGCTATGTTTACCAGTGCTATCAACAAGGAGACAATCTTTTGGCTACGGCTTGTCTGCTGTGTGCCGAAATTTTTCATTCTCATACATTTTGCTTTGCTATGCTCCAGTAAATAATAGAGTTTCGTTCTTGTAACAAAACCCTCGGACATTTTTGCTATACATAAGTTTATTGTGGAGAAATAAACTCTGGTAAAACTACAGCGAAGAAAGAAGAAATAATCTAGTGCTTCAGCAACCGTTTGGCCAGGACGAAGACGGTGTTATAGGCAGTCTTTTGTTTGACAATAATTCCATCGAGAAAAATAGAGAAACAGTTTATAAATTCTGGAAAATAAGGAAGAATAAAATAAAATCCTTAGTGTAACAGAAAAATAAAAACAAGACCCCAGGGCCGGTATTCACAAAACATCTTAGAGTTTGGACTTGTTCGTATGTTTGCAATTCTGACCTCACCATACTGTTTCAGGTTCATTTCGAAGCAGTAAATGGTTTTGCTATTCTATTTGTATGAGCTGTTGTTATGATATCGAAGCAGTGTCGGGTACTAGTCCTCGCCATGAATAAATGCTTACGAACAAAATTTTAAGTTAAGAGTGAACTTTGCTTTTGTGAATACGGGCCCTGACCACAAGAACTTATAATAGTGAACACATCAGGAAGTGGCAATCAAAAGGCATAACTTCCACCATCACTGAACATCAACTGAAAAGATAATAGTTAGATTTTTCGAGGATTATGTTACGAATTTCTACAGTAATTGGCGAAGAAAAACAGTAATCTATAAGAAAAAAAGGGTAAATATTGTAAGAATTACCGTAATTGCGTACGGTGGTGATACGATGCCAGCGTGGCTCTGTTAACTGGACTGCTGTGGGTTCTCTTCAGCACTACCACCTGGATAACTCTGATTTATCCCTGGCTGATAACCATAGAGACCTGGGAATCCTAGTTGATAATACTGTACCTTAAAGTTTCATGCTCATATAAGAAAAACAGTTAATAAAGCTGCAGGATTGGCTAAAAACCTACTCAGGTCTACTCTTTGTCGCTCCAGTGACTTTATGTTAGCTATCCTTAAGTCACACATAAGACCTATATTGGAGTTTGTATCAACAGTCTGGAACACTGGGTACTTGGATGATCTGCAGTTGTTGGAGTCAGTACAGTGTTGTTGGACTAAACACATAGATGGCCTAACAGACCTATCTTATGCCGATGGCCTCAAGGCTCTGAACCTGTACTCTGTACAGGGCAGACTTTTGAGAACTGATCTTATTAAAGGTTGGAAGATTTTTCACAAACAATCGGTAATTTCTCCATCTGATCTATTCTCTGTCTCTCCTGTCACTGCTACCAGAGGCCACAGATTTAAATTAGCCAAACCACATATATACAGAATGTAGACATATATTCTTCAGTGTTAGGTACATTGATCATTGAAACTTCCTTCCAGACAGTGTTGTTGGTAGTAATACTATTGAGACATTTAAACAAGGCCTACACCTTTCCCTTGGAGAGTTATTATTTGCACATACTGAGTAGAGTGGAGGAGACTGTACTTTGGAATCTTCTTCAGTTGTGCATTCTATTATTCAATGTTTGCTTTTCGACTTTATGTATAATATATCCACGCCTAACACCCAGTTGCATATGGCACACAATTCCACTCATTATTTTATGTAGTTCACTATGTTTCATGTTAATCTGATGGGCCGGCGTGCCAACAATTGTGGACTACCCATCTATGCATTGATTACTGATAGATGAACCTTGAGTGTATTTTGGGGTAGACAACCAGGTGAGTCAACCCACTTATTTAGGTAGACCATTCTAATACTATTTTCTTGTTACTTGTTCTATGGCATTTCCTCCACAAATGCCCCAAAGATACGGCCACAACACTACTACAAAACGGTAATTCCTTCAAAAAATACTAAAAAAACTAATTTTATACATTCCAAATGTATATTATGATCTTGACTGAAAACCTACTTGAACGTGACAAGTGATACCCAGTATATAGGAAAAGAATTATTTCAATTCATATAGTTTATTGGGTATTTGTTGAAAGAATTACAGTTTTGTAGCAGTGTTGCCAGATCCGGCTAGGTCCCAGTATTTTGCCCCGGTCATTTCCTGTACTTTACCACTATTATTTCACGGTAGTTTGACTAGGTTAGGTCCCGGTAGTTTGTCCAGGTTAGGTCCCGGTAGTCTGCTGTGGTCTAGGTAAGGTTAGGTAAGGTCAGGCTAATTTGAATATGCCCTATCTTGGAAATGGGGCATTTGCGGTGGAAATGCCATAGAAGAAAATAGTCTTAGAATGGTTTAAATAAGTGGGTAATGAAGGTAGAAAATAGTCTGAGAATGGTCTAAATAAGTGGGTAATGAAGGTAGAAAAACCGTATGCAATAACGGTAATTCTTTCAATATTTACCGTTTATTGTTGTAAGATTCCGAAGGTAACCACAGTCTAGGTTAGGTTAGATTGGTTCATCTGGTCATCGAAATTCATTACCACCTTCTCTTTATAAAGTCATGATAAATCAGCAGGAGGGGTATTGGCTATAATCAAACACAAGTGGGTTGTTGTGTAAACTAATGATATTCACAATAATAGCCTATATTTACATAGGCACGGTATATTTACAAATGGTAGGCTATACAGCATGTAATTATATTATATATATTCCTAATGTAGAATTCAGGAACATGTTGTAACTTGTAGGGGAGGTGGCCGAGTGGTTAGTGTTCTGAACTCGTAACCTGGAGGTCGGGAGATCGATCCTCTCAGGTGAGGGCCTGAGAATATTTACTCTTCCGATTTGAGTTTGAGGAACTAACTATAAGGCCACCGAACGTCATAAATCACCCTCACTGGTACCATAACACCCTCACTGGTACCATAACACACTCACTGGTACCATAACACACTCACTGGTACCATAACACACTCACTGGTACCATAACACACTCACTGGTACCATAACACACTCACTGGTACCATAACACCCTCACTGGTACCATAACACCCTCACTGGTACTATAACCCCCTCACTGGTACCATAACACACTCACTGGTACCATAACACACTCACTGGTACCATAACACACTCACTGGTACCATAACACCCTCACTGGTACCATAACACACTCACTGGTACCATAACACCCTCACTGGTACCATAACACCCTCACTGGCACCATAACACCCTCACTGGCACCATAACACCCTCACTGGTACCATAACACACTCACTGGTACCATAACACCCTCACTGGTACCATAACATCCTCACTGGCACCATAACACCCTCACTGGTACCATAACACACTCACTGGTACCATAACACACTCACTGGTACCATAACACCCTCACTGGTACCATAACACCCTCACTGGTACCATAACACCCTCACTGGTACCATAACACCCTCACTGGCACCATAACACCCTCACTGGTACCATAACACCCTCACTGGTACCATAATACCCTCACTGGTACCATAACACCCTCACTGGTACCATAACAGCTGCAGTATTTGGGAATTACCCTCACTTCCCTCCCTCTGTGGCTGGGTAACAGTTCGGAAGTCATGACGTGTGTGTGTGTGTGTGAGTAGCAGTTGACCTCGGCCACGGTAACGGGCTTGAAGTGTCGAAAGATATATAAAAAAAAAATGGTATATGTAATTACAATTCATAGTATATTTACAAATATTGTTTTTACAAATTGGTATATTTACATGATGAAAATCTAAAAATTTCCAAAGAAACACGTTGCAGACATTTCTTTTCAATATATACCAAAAATAAAAGTACAAAAGCCCCCAAACAGTTTTCTTAGAATGCACAAAACCTTCAAAAGTAAACATACTTATGGATTCACATATTTTGTTTGCTATACACTATACTGTAACTTACATTGTAAAAATAAAATAAATTGTTACGAAAGAAATAATGCTGTGTTTGTAAAAATTGTTTATCCTTAGTATAGAACTGTATACTGAATTCATAGCCTATATTTCACTGATATATAGTAATTTCTTATTTTGTACTGATGTTATGTGTGTGTAATGAATGTCTATACAGTAGAGTAAAGCCTCATTATTCACCGGGTTTATGGGTATGTAATGTACAAAGTTAGTTTACTGTACACACATTCATTACAAACACAGCAATACATACCCATAACAACAGTGCAAAATAAGGGATTACTGTATAAATATATATATAGTTGTCATAATTATTTACACACTACAGTACATGAATTGAATGATATTCAGTAAAACATTATCCTGGTCATAATGAAACATCACATCCTTTACACACAAAGGTAAGTACACTTTCTCTTCTTGGGCCGCCTACTTGTATGCTTGTATACTTAACACACTTTACGTCCCACTCTCCTATTAGTTGCACTTTCTGTTGGAGGTATAGGTTGAAGTGTGTGCTGTTGAACCCATCTAGCACATGTTAGCCTGTCAGGTGTGTCTCTAGGAAGAATGGGACGACGACCAGGGTGTCTTATAATCTCTGGTTGGCCATACTTTTCAAGAAGCTGATATGCTACAGAATATGTAAATGGACGGAGAGATGTTGGTCTATTTCCACTGTGCTTTAGCATGATGTTATATGAATTCAGTAGAGTTACATCTAACAGATGGAAAAATAGCTTGTGATACCATCTCACTGTTTTTCTTACACATTCTACATAGGTAACAACCAGACACATGTTCTTGGTATAGTCCACTACAAGGTCTGGTTTCAGAATTACTTCCCCTGTTCTAAAGTTCTTTTTTCCACTGTCTACCATTTCACCCTTATGGATAGTGGATAGCATGGTTACCTCTCTTTTATCATGCCATCTGACTGCTAAAATGTTGTCATACTTTTGAAGATGGAGGTCAGCTGTTCTTGATTTGTTGTCCTGGAAAATTGTTGGCATATTCTTTGGGGATTTATTCACTGTACTGCATGTTTCAACTTTCTGCTGGTGGAGATACCGAGATAGTAGTGGACTGCTGTAATAGCTGTCAATGTACAGAATGTGGCCTTTTACAGTGTAATTTTCCAGCATGGTCTTCACCAACCCCCCTGTGGCACCCAAAACATTATCCCTGTTATAGTCAATGTTGGTTCCTGAGTAGGCTACACAAGTATGTCCAATATGTACCCAGTCAAACAGTCACACAACACATATTGTTTTATACCAAAGCGATGTCGTTTAGATTTTAATGTATTGTTTAAACACAAGACGTCCCTTGAACAAGGTGAGAGACTCGTCAAGGACCACTTTCTGGTAGGGAACAAAAAATCTACTAAAACGGTCTGTCAACATCTTCATGACGTCCCTCACCTTCCACAGTCTGTCCCTTTGATGAGGCCTTGTGTTGCTGGCAAAGTGAAGAGTCCTAAGTAAAGCTTGAAACCGGTTCTGTGACATGAATTTTGAGAATGATGATGTACCCAGAAGAGTTTATCGTTTTTCCAATAATCACTCAGTACTTGCTTCTTGGAATGTGGCATTAGAATAACAAGTGCTAGAAATACATAGATCTCTCTGAGGTTTGTGTTGTGCCAGGTCTTGATTCGGCTGTGTGGATGTAAATTTTGTTGTTCTGTATGTTGTAGGAGATAATTATGTATGTTGGTGATTAGTCTCCTCGGCTATCTTGCTCAAAAAAGGCTTCAAAATACTCTATGTTGGCACCATCATTCTCTACTGGAAAGGCAGATGTAAACTCCTGATGTACTGTCGTCAAATGGGTTTATTACTATTATTATTATTATTTTGTAAGCTATGTGGTTGGAGAGAGCAGTGGAAGAGTGAAAATGACAGGCATGGGTGTTTGTCCAGAGAGAGAGAGAGAGAGAGAGAGAGAGAGAGAGATGGAGCGGTAGTCAGGAAGTGAGGAGCTATCCCTATCCTGATTCCTGAACCCTGTCTGTGAGAGACTGAGGCAGCGTGTCTACTGAGACCTGTGTATTTGGGCTCAGCTGACGGTATGCGCACTGGGTATACAGCTGGCCGACAGACCTTACTAACTAGACCGTGGGTGTACCCAGAGAGACAGGAGTCTTTCTACTACATTTCATATGTATGTTAAGAAAGTCATACAGAAAAATATACGACAGAAATGGACAAATCAACGAAGTGAAATTGGCTTTCGTGTATTCACATCTTCAGGGGAAATACAGAATGTAGAAGAATGGTTGCCGAGAGACACCTTATATACCTATAACGTTATGGGACGTTATCACCCAGGATGACTGAAGACTCGATGTGCAGTACAAGGCAGTTTATTGATAGGTAACTCTAGGTAAGGTTGTGGTGTACCAAGCAGCGTGGTGTGTGAGTGTGTACTGGTGAGTGCGTCTGGCTCAGAGGAGCGAGATGGGAGGTGTTGACAGGAGCCGAGCCAGCAGGTAAGTGAACCCTTTCATCTGGGTGGAAAGTCGGCTACAGGTAGCTGGGACAAGGGACGGTAGAGAAGCGTCGGGTCTGAGTTAGTCAGGAGAAGGTCTATAAGCGTAGTGTGTGATAGTAAGTGTAAAGCTGCTTGGTTCACTACAGTACCCCCCTCCCCCAAAAAAAAGGAATTTTGAGAGGAGCGAGGGTAATAAAAATAATTACAATTGGTACACATAGGTGAGGAATGGCCTCACTAAAGACAATACAAAGAAAATAAATACACATATATACATACATTAAAATGGGGACAATCTTTAAACATATTCATGAGCCATGCTTGCTGGGTAGTGTTGCACAAAAGAGTACGTGTGAGGTGTGGATTGTCGTATGGTCGAGAAAGGCAAGTGTGTGACTTAATAGTAGGTGCAAGATGTGTGAGGCTGGTTGTCGAGTAGGTGCATGTCTGTGTTGGCTAGCATGGATATATATTTATGGGGTCTCTTTATGGTACGTCCTGTCAAGGAGGTTGTATAGGAGGAGGCGGCGCGGAGCGGAGAGACTGAAGTCGCCGCCGCCATGTTTGTAGGGGCAAGAGGGTGGCCCAGCCGGGATGCATATTTACACTCATTCACTCACGCTCTCTCTCTCTCTTCATAGATTTCCCAGAGTGAAATTAATTCGGCTGATTAATTTCTATTTCTATCATCTGAATAACCATTAAATAATGTAGAGAGAGAGAGAGAGGGAGCATCAGCAAATTTATCCATGATAAAACATCTTGGCTGCAATTTTGAGTATGAAACTGTAGAATCTGCTTTTCCCAATCCAGTAACAAAGGCTCCGGTATATGTTATGTTAGATCCCTGTCACATGTTAAAGCTTGTGAGAAATTGTTTGGGGGATAAAAAATGCATGCTTGATCAGAATGGAAACTTTGTGAAATGGGAATACATTGAGCAGTTGCACAAACTTCAAGGCCGTGAAGAACTAAACCTGGGGAATAAACTGAGGTTTGCACACATAGCATGGCAAAAGAAAAAAATGAATGTGAAATTAGCTGCACAATTATTGAGTTAGTCAGTGGCAAAGTCTCTGAGGTTCTGTCTCGATGAACAAATAGCAGAATTTAAAGGTTGTGAAGCCACAATAGAGTTCATTATAATCTTCAACACGTTGTTTGACATAATGAATACCAGGAACCTCAACGCAGGCAGCTACAAGTGTCCAATCCAACACAAGAATGCTAAGGAAATTAAAAAAATTTTGGTATCAGCTGAATCATATATCAGATCATTGGTGTTTCCTGACGGTCAGCTAGTTATTACATCTAATCGAAAGACTGGCTTTCTTGGGTTCATCTTCTGCATACGTAGTTTGCAGTTTCTGTATGACAGCTTAATTGCTTCACCAAAGCCCTCCTTAAGGTTCTTGATGACTTACAAATTAAGTCAGGACCATATTGAATTGTTGTTTGGGTTAATAAGAAGCAAGGGAGGGTGGAATAACAATCCTACAGTGAGGCAATATTCTTCTGCTTACAAGAAGCTCTTTGTTCATAATGACTTAAGGGACACTACTCGAGGCAACTGCTTACCATTGGAGTCTGTTCCAACATTAACTGTATCTGGCAAGTGTAAGGTAAATGCTAAGATTAATTCTCTTCAGTTGATAAATGATTCTGTCCTGAAAAGAAATGTATTGGATGATGTGAGTAATGAGGAGACAGAGGATTATGTCTACGTTCCAAGCCATACCCACATCTCTAAGTGTGTAGACAAAATAGTTGTATACATTGCAGGATTTGTGGCTCATAAATTGATGAAGTCATTACATTGTGAGCCATGCATTGATGCCCTAAGCTCAGACCAAAGTGATAGCAACCATATACAGTCACTTATCAAACTAAAGGATAAAGGAAACTTGGTGTATCCCTCTGATGATATCATTGACATTTGCATCGCGGCAGAAAAACTGTTTAGACAGAGAGGGTCATGTAACAATTTCAAGAGGGTGGGTTTTGTCAGTTAATAACATCAGTTCTAGAATATTACACACACAAAAACATATTCCCCACCTTAGCCAGACACATGTAGGACACAGAGCCCATGGATAACCACTTGCATCTATTGATAAAGGCAGTAGGTGAAACATATTTGCAAGTGAGGTACAAATATGATGCAAAGCAGGTAACTCAAAAGCTGGGAGCTAACTGTAAGGTGAAGAGTCGCCAGGTATATACTAAGCTGATTCATTTCAGTGGTCAGTAAGATTGAAATACTCCATTCCTTTTCTGCATAGTTTGCAGTATATGTATGATGTATATACGACTTGTGTATCTACTTGTGTACCGGCTATCTTATCAACATAACTTTGTACAATTGAGAGGAAATTGATGTTTTACTGTACTTTTTACGACTGATTGTATGATACAAAATGTGTTTTTTATTCATATTTAGGACAGCAATAAGTTAATCTTTAATAAAAAGTGGCACAGTTCATACTGACTTTCAATAAAACTGTTGGTGAGGGACGTGGAGATGGTATATTTATGGTAAGGTTTGGTAGCGCGGTCAGTCTTTTGCCCTCATTGGGCGTTGGCTCCTGCCACCAGACTGGGCTTCACTCTTCTCCGCGCTCTCCTTAGAGCGCGTCGTCGTCTCCTATACAACCTCCTTGCGTCCTGTGCGTGTAGTAAACCCTACAGGTACCATGTCTGGCTCGTTCTCCCGTGGCAATATCTGTGGTGGTGGTGGTGTGACTGGGCGTGTAGGTGTCCGTGGCCGGCCGTGGGGGCTGACAGGACGAGGGGGAGTGGCAGGTACGACATGAATAATAGGAGGCTGGTCCTGAGGGAGATTAAGAAGGATTACACATATAGAGTCATTTGGTAGAGGGTCGGCAGGCGTGGGGGATGGGTTGAGTGAGGCAGGTTCAGGTATGGGATTAAGCGGGGGTGCGGGTGGGGGTGTAGGTGAGGCAGGTTCAGGTAATGTAGGAGGGGTAGGTACGTTAGGGGGTGTAGGTGGTGAAGGATGGATAA
This sequence comes from Petrolisthes cinctipes, assembly GCA_033782935.1. Classification (NCBI taxonomy): domain Eukaryota; kingdom Metazoa; phylum Arthropoda; class Malacostraca; order Decapoda; family Porcellanidae; genus Petrolisthes; species Petrolisthes cinctipes. The sequence continues at coordinate 20,724 of JAWQEG010001570.1, read as the reverse complement.
CGGTTGCATAATAGTCGGGGGGTTTAGGTGTCCCTACGATTGATGGTGTGTGAGTGGAGGTTGATGGTTGTGATTGTGATGTGTGAGTGGAGGTTGATGGTTGTGGTTGTACGTGTGTTGGTTGTGGGGAGTTGTCCTGGGTAGTAGTGTGGGGGGGTCGTGATGGTGAAGGAGGCGGGGAGGTGCGAGTGTGTGGTGCACCAGTGTGTGCCGGTTGGGGTGGAGGTGGGGGTGTTGGTGTAGTATTGTGTGCGTTGGGTCGGTTGTATGATGATAATGGTGGTGGTGAGGGTATGCCTGTGTGTGGGGGAGCAGGTGTTGGCTGAGTGGTTGGTGAATGGGTGGTGATGGTTGGTGGTGGAATGTTGTGTGTGTTATACCATTGTTGGTACCCTGTGATGTGAGGCTGTGTGTGCGTGAGTGGGGTAGGCATAGTAGGGGTTGGCAGCAGAGGGCGCCTTGGCTGTGTGACGTCGTGGTGAGGTGGTGGTGGACGTGTGTCCTGCTGCTGCTGTTGATGTTGGTCAGACTGTGTCACCGCCGGTTTCACGCGTTGCCAGGAAGTCCTGTATGGTTTCCCCCCGATCTGCAGCGTTACTGTAGCCTCGTCCCTCTTGATGACCCTATGTGGTCCAGTGTACGGCTGCTGCAGGGGGGTCCTGTGCGCGTCCGTCCTGAGGAACAGTTGTTCTGCCCTACGGAGTAGTGGGTGTTCATAGGTGGGGTGGTGTGACTGTTGTCTTGTTTTGGTTTGTATGTGCCGGCCCGTTGTTTTGTGTAGCAGCATCTTGCCTTTCGTATCAATCAGCAAATCATGTGCTGCCAAGAAGTCCAGCCCTAGGATTGGGTACTGTACATCTGCCACCACAAACGGCCACACAAACCATTCCTCGGTGATGAGGGAGACGCCTTTACTTCTTGTGCCATATGTAGCGATGGGTGATTTATTAGCTGCCAGGAGATCGTACGCCATACTGGAGGTTCGCTGTTTCTCCCGATAAGTGGAGGGAAGTACACTGACTTCCGATCCTGAGTCCACCAGGAACAGCTCCGTCGTTGCTAGGTCCTCCACCCACAGGAGAGTGCGGCTGTGAGGTTCAGTGGTGTATGACCTGGGGGGGTATGCCTGTGGGTCCCCAGGCGGATGTGTGGTGTCTCCGGGTGTGGTCGTCCGTGCAGGAGTGTGTCGGTGGAGAGATGTGGCTGGATTCTGGGTGGTAGTACCCTGTGATGTGGTGGCGTCGCTCGATACCCGTGGAGATAATGCGGTGGTAGTGGAAGTGATACGTGGTAGTGGAGTGGTAGTTGTGGGATCTTTGGTGTCGGCGGCAGTGACGTGTCTACTCTCACGCCACCGCCTTAGTAGTTTCCCTGGTTGTCGAAGCGTGATGTGGTTGTGTGTGTGTGACTATAGGCCACTGACATGGTGCTCGGCAGTTCCTTGCTTGCCTCCCATAGTGTTGATGGTACACGCATATCTGCATCTGTTGCTGTCGCCATGGTTGTCTAACTTGGGGCGGTGGTTGATGTTGAGGCGGTGGTGGTAGAGCTAGTGGTCGTGATTGTTCACGTGGTTGTGTCAATTGTTGTTGTTGTTGTAAAGTGTCTAGGTTTTTATGTATCTCCCTCGTTAATTGTACTAACTCTGCCGTACTGCCGCATGGTTCTGTAGGTTGTGGTTGCATGGAGGAATGCTGAGGTGGTGTGGAGGTGGTATTTACTGCCATTGTTGTGGTGTTTAATGGGAATCTGTTGCCACTCCATGAGCCCTCTTGCTCGATGTGGGCGTCCATGAGAGAGTCGGCCCGCTCTCCATATTCCTGGAGTGTGAGGTTTGGCTGAGCGATGAGGTGCAGCCGTAACTGGGGCGGCATCAGATTCCTGTGTCTTGTTTTCAGTATGAGGTCTTGGAAGGGATTACCTGCTGCTTGGTTGAGCCGTTGCATATGTCTGAGGAGTGCAGATGGGCTCCTCCCATCTAATTGAACATTTTCCAGGGCCTTGTAGTTCTGTAGGACGGTATTTCCACATGCCGTATTGATAGCGGCTTTCAGACCCTCATACTGTGACCCAGACGTTAGTGTAGGAAGCGAAGGAGAGATTAAGGCGATTATATCTGTTGGGAGGGCCCTGATGATTGCCCGATATTTCGCCTCATTGGAACTATTATCTCCTCTCCAGATTTCCTCTGTGTATTGCAACCACGCGAGTGTATCAGATGAAAAAGGAGGGGTGAATGGAATGGATAACGTGGGTGTGTATTGAGTGTTATTCGTGGTGTTAGTTAATTCAGTTGCTTGCGCCATATTGTTGGCGAGATGTAAATTACGCAATGCGGTGTGGAGTGGATGGATGGATGGATGGAAAGCGGGAGCACGATGGTGTATGGGGGTAAAATATATTAGTCCCCCCGGGAAGAAGGAATCTAAGAAAATGGTAGGAACTCGGGGGAGTGAAGAAAATGGTAGGAAATGGGGGGAGACTGAGTCAGAGTGGGCCGTGATAGAAAACTGTAGTAATGCTGAGGTAGGTTAGGCTGAGGTGGAGGAAGGAGTTTAGGGATGAGTGATGCGTGGGTAAGTTGGGGTGTAGGTGCGGCCAGAGAAATCCCTAGGGGGTAGAGTGAGAGTTGCGAGCGTGGGTGAAATATATTAACTACGGTAGAATGGCGGGAATGGAATGAGACAAGGAATGATATTTTAGAAAGCGTGGAGGTGGCGTGTTTTGTACGGGTGTGACAGGGGTAGCGTAGGTAGGTGAAGAATGGATTGCTTTTCTATCACACAATACATATAAATAGAAAATACATATAAATTGGGGATATGCGGCAATGTGCCGGTACAATAATACTGTAGATATGGTAAAAAAAATTGGGGAGAAGAATCACTGGGGAGGGTTCACTGAGAGCAAGATTGGAAAATAATTGTTGATATTGAGTACTTAATCCCTTTGTGTAGAACGTCGTTCGCTGGCGAAGGGTGCAACACGTGGTTCCTCAAGCGCGACCCTCGAGTGGAGTGTGAGATTGTGGTGAGGGGTTAGGACAACACATGGGGTTATGGAGGACGATATTTTAGTGCGAGATAGACACTATGGGAAGGAAATGGCGAGAGGGGGCAATATAGGTGAGAAACACAAGAATTATGTTATGTTAATTCAAATGTGGAGGGGTAAGAGCACTGGGGATTTAACACTGATATATACTATAACCAACAAACAAGAAAAGGAGAGCAACGTCTGCGTCAATAGGGGAATGGTGACGGTGTCGTATGGGGTGTAGAGTAGCGTAGAAGCGTTGTATGGCTTGGTTCAGGGTGGCTGTGTAGGGTTACCTGAGTTGTCGCTGCACACGTGGAGTCGTTTCAGGCTGGATGTAATTTTTCCCGGGGTCACCAGTTATAACGTTAAAGGGACGTTATCACCCAGGATGATTGAAGACTCACTGTGCAGTACAAGGTAGTTTATTGGTAGGTAACACTTGGGTAACAGGTTGTGGTGAATCAAGCAAGGTGGTGTGTGAGTGTGTTTGGCTCAGAGTAGCGAGGGTAATGGAGAGGTGTTCGCGTGTCCGTGGTGAGGAGTCAACTGAAGCGGCTAGGCCAAGCACATGTGTGGGAAGGTGTGTGAAGGCGGGAAAACGGCTGGGCCAAGTGAGGGTAGAGAAACGCAGTGTGAGAATGCTTGCTTGATTCACTACAGATACATAACAATATATTACAAAATATAAACCCGAGTCCCAACAAAAAAGGAAGTATCCCACTTCTGCACACAATATTATATAATATTTAACCTTAAACCTAAAACACATAAACACAATATAAATAAAAAAAAACTGACAGGCAGCGAGATGGTAACAGCTGTTAAAAACCCACTTCCTTAGTAATACCACCACGTCCTCCGTCACCTCCAGGAGTAAGAACACCAAGGGTTGCTAAGATGAGACTGACTTCTCCACCTCTCTCCCTGTTTGTAGTCACCTCGGTTGGGACTAAATGAACCAAGTCGAATCTGTTTCACTGGTGTGGTAACTTGAAGTGTAGGGTTGGTGAGGTGGAGTGCTCTGTTGATGGTTTGGGTTGTTGTGTAGTTTTAAAGATGGGCATAGAATAAATTAGTGGGTAGTAGGTCTGTCACCACCTCTACTGCTGCACAGGCCAACAAACACAGGTGGAGGGACAGGGTCGTAACAGCCTCCATAGACCAATCACACGCTTGTACAGTGATGCATGATAATGATAATGTGTGGTGACTGCTCAGTCTTCTTGCTTAGTGTGTGGCAAATTTAAATGATTGCACAGTCACTTAGTTTGCACAGGCATGAATGATAGTCTATGGAAACCTTAATAAGCTCCGCCCCTGGCTTCACTTTGGCTGGCTTCACACGAACGTTTTTTTGACGCGCAGATCAAATATTAATATTCGCTCTTTAGACTGGCTTCACACGAGCGATTTCAACCGCGCGGTTTAGAAATTAATTAAGTTAAATGGGACCGTTCACACGCTGTCCGCGCAGACGGTGGACAGCGTGTGTGTGCACCGCCAAACCACCACGTCACAAGCGGTCTACAATAACACACAAGTTTATGGTGTACTTGACACCAGTGGATACTTTACACACCAACACATCAGTTATGGTTCATCTGTGGTACTGGAGAGTCATTACACTCCATATTATTTTATATTGGCTATGTACTTTTTTAGTATAAATTATTAATATTAACAATAACACTGATAATTATATTATTATTGTTGTTTTTAATGTTATTGTTGTTGCTATTGCTATTCTTATTATCGTTGCTATTATTGTTTATAGTTATTGCACAAGCAGATGAACTACCTTAACGTGACGCCTTCAAAGCTACCGCGCGGTAGTTTACCGCTTGTATGAAAATAAAGAGCGGCAACGCGAATATTTGATCGCGCGGCAAAAAAACGCTCGTGTGAAGCCAGCCTTATTTTCATACAAGCGGTAAACTACCGCGCGGTAGCTTTGAAGGCGTCACGTTCGAGTAGTTCATCTGCTTGTGCAATAACTATAAACAACAATAGTAAAAATAGCAACAATAATAATAATGCAATAGCAATAACAATAATGAAACGACAAGGTTTGCCTTGCGTTGCTACCCAGGGTGAACAGACTCTAGGATACACAATACAGTTTATTGGTATTACACTGGTTGGATACACAGTATAAGGTAATATGCTGCCGTGCCGTAGTCACTGCTGGAGGTTACTTGGTGGTGTGGCAGGCAGGACCACGTTGGGCAAGGACCTACTACTGCTGGTGCTGGTGCTAGAGTGAGTGTCTGCAGGGCATGACTGTCACCTTATAATATAAATATTATTTGGTTCAGGCTGACAGCTGCTGTTCCCCGGGAGCTTAGGGTCGAGGATTAGCGTACCTGGCCAGCTACGAATAGACCCGGGATCTAGGAGTGGTTTGCCTCTTGATATAGGAGTGGCAATATGTGTGTGATACATAGATACACACTACAATAACATTAAAAACAACAATGATGACAACAATAATAATATAATTATCAATGTTATTGTTAATATTAAAAATTTATACTAAAAAAGTACATGTAGTGTAATGACCGTCCAGTACCACAGATGAACCACAAGTGATGTGTTGGTGTGTAAAGTATCCACTGGTGTGAAGTACACCATAAAGTGACATAAACTTCTGTTGTATTCTAGACCGCTTGCGACGTGGTAGTTTGGCAGTGCACACACACACGCTGTCCACCGTCACCGCGGTAATTTCATCACGCGGACAGCGTCTGAACGGTCCCATTTAACTTCATTAATTTCTAAACCGCGCGGAAACAATTCGCGCGGTTGAAATGGCTCATGTGAAGCCAGCCTTTGGGTGTACAGGACGAGCGGCTCATGCCACCTCCTCTATGGGTTGATTCCACAGTGGTATTCGTATGTAAGCTTTCTAACCTACCACACTTGTAAGGCTTCATTATTTTCCAAAAGCTGAGTATCCACATTCACAAAATCTATCCAACAGTTAGATAATGATGATCACTGCATAGTTTACTCAACAAATTCATTAAATAATTCAGCCGTAAGTCATTAACACCGCTAACATTCTTTCGTTTGCATGCTTACAAACCACTACCAACCACTGTGGAATCGACCCTATATAATACCTCCATGATTTTGACCATGAGATCTGGCAACACTGAGACAGCTAAGACCCATTTTGACATGAGATGATGATGATGACTGAGATCTGGCATCACTAAAACACTGTTGCCAACCTTGGGGAATTTTCCCCAGATTTAGGGAATCCATTGCCCAAATGGGGAAAATGTCTCTCAATATGGGGAATTTGGGGCAATTCGCTGTCAGTCTTGTTGACTTTGTGGTCAACTTGGTTCTGTTTGCCACACTTCCTACTTGTCAGACAGGCGGCAGGAAACAGCAGCCTCAAGTGACATAGATCATAATGTTTTCCTTTCATGCTGTATCCTTTTCACAACAGTTGTGACAGTTATTGCCTAAGTGAGTTTCCTAGTTCAGTCTCACCTCTAGTTTGACAATGTCTTCGTTTTCTATAGCACCCAAGGAGATTCTTTTTCTAGCATGTATGTAGTTTCCATTGCACCATTAGCTAGTTTAGTTCCTGGGATAATAGGGCCTGACAAGTTGAATGAGGTTGACAGAGAATGGAGGGTGTTAAGAAACACTGAACTTAATGTTCCAGATAACAATGATGTTGAAATGTTTTGGCAAAACATTACAGAAATTAAAAGTGGTGATGATACACCAACAAGGTTTCCCAATTTGTCACATCTTGTTTCTGGTTTGCTCTGTCTTCCTCATTCTAGTGCCACAGCAGAAAGGATTTTCTCTATATGTGAACCTCAAAACAAAACAGAGAAACAGCAGACTCTCAACCAAAACACTCGTTGGATTTCTTCATTCCAAACAACATTTGGAAGATGTTACATGTGGCAGTTTTTCTGTTGAAGACAAACTAGTTAAGAAAATGACTCTGGCTATGTATGAACATGATGATCAAAGTGATTCTGATTAATGAGTTGTGATGCTACCTGCACTCTGTTTATTTTTCAAAATGTTCATCCTTCTCTAATAACCATTTTGATCTTTGTTTTCCTTCCCACGGCCCACGGGTCCATAAGAGTGAATATAATTATTAAGTATAGCATTAAATATATGATTTCCATTAAATAACTGTGTAGTGATGCATTGTATGTAACCTAATATATACTTTACAGTGTAATTTCACATTTATTTTAATATTTCCTATGAAATATAATGCGTACTAGCGTGTGTGTTCCTATAGTGGGTTCATTTCATTGCAAGGCGAACGTTTACCTCCATGGTTATAGAAAATGGGCCCTTTATACACACAAACATACAGAAAGAGTTGGGAAACATTGCCAGAGTTAATAAAAGACTGGTAAAAACCTGTAAGCACTAGTGTAAGGAGAGCATACTGCTTCTTTTGCAAGTGCGACCTAGCAGCAAAACTAAATGACTTACAGAATCACGCTAAAGCCAAAAAACATGTGAAAGCTGCAGAGCCATTGTCAAGTGTAAGACAGTTAAGGGAAGCGTATACTTTGGGTACATTGGAGTGCCTTGATTCCTCCAAAGTATACCAGGAAACAGGACCAGATGACAAAAATAATGGTGTTCTGTTGCTTGGAATAGTTTGGAGGAATCAGTTGCTTCAGATTTGCCAACACTGTACTCTCCCCTTAAAGATATCCTTCGTAAGAGAGAGTTATAAACCAAAAAACGAAATTAGCAAAACTGAAGGTGGCCTTTCATTATTTGTTGCTACACACTCATCATTCTTAACAGCTGATCACTTGAATGAAACCTGCAAAAGTTGTTTCTGTGACAGCAAAAGTGTTCACGACATTAAACTGCACAGAAACAAGTGCAAAAATATAATTGTTAATGTTTTGGCCCCAAACTTCATCGACAGCCTTCGTCAAGACATTGGTGATTCAAAGTTTAGTCTTTTAATCGACGAAAGCACTGACATATCTTTTGTCAAATTACTTGGCGTTACAATTCGCTACTTCAGCAAAGAACTGCAGAAGATTGTCTCCACGTTTCTTGGTTTACTTGAAATTGAAGCAGGAAATGCAACATGTATTGTAAGTGCTATAAAGAAGTTACTGAATGATCTAAAGCTTCAGCCACAGAAGCTTATCGGAGTGGGCGTCGACAATACAAGTGTAAATACCGGATTAAACGGTGGAGTGGGTGAACTGCTAAAGAAGGAACTGAAGCTTATCATAGTGGGCGTTGACAATGTAAGTGTAAATACCGGATTAAACGGTGGAGAGGGTGAACTGCTAAAGAAGGAACTGAAGCTTATCGGAGTGGGCGTTGACAATACAAGTGTAAATACCGGATTAAACGGTGGAGTGGGTGAACTGCTAAAGAAGGAACTGAAGCTTATCATAGTGGGCGTTGACAATACAAGTGTAAATACCGGATTAAACGGTGGAGTGGGTGAACTGCTAAAGAAGGAACTGGGGCTTCCTAATTTGATAATGATAAGATGTGTCTGTCATTCTGTGCAGTTAGCTGTATCACATTCTGTCGGGGAAACACTGCCCCACAATGTAGACTACATGGTGCGTGAAACATACAATTGGTTTGCACATTCATCAAAAAGACAGATTGTATATAGACAGTTGTTTGAAACAATAAACAATGGAAAAGAACCACTTAAAATTCCCAGAGCATGTGACACGAGATGGATTTCTATCGAACCAGCAGTTACTCGTATATTGGCACAGTGGGATGAACTTATAAGCTGCATTTTCAACTTACAAGATCCTCTGAAAAATGTTTCAGTGCAGAGACCTTATTCGAAATGTACAGTCAGCGGCAAAAGTCATGTCGCCTCTCCTACTTCACCGAGACATGCAGTGTTCATGGACTCGAGAAATACGCACGTTTTCTACACTTAATAATCTCGAGTCTATGAACATCGCGTGCCTCGGTGAAGCAAGTGAGGCGACAGGACTTTTGCCGCCGACTGTACTCTGATCCAGTGAATAAGCTATACCTGCTATTTTTGCGCCCAATTCTCCATGATGTTCAGCGAGTAGTTAAGTCATTCCGAGGTGAAAATACAGACCCAACCAAGCTTCTGCAAGATTTGACTAACCTTATAGCAACACAAGCAAGAGAGTGACAGTGCCAACGACTAGAGTTGATCCATTGATCAGTGATATATATAAGTTCGTTTGTCGACCCTGGAGTTTATTTGGGGTAGCCTACGAATTCGAGAAAACGTGCAAGGAATATAAGCTACCGAGTGACAAGGAAAACAACCTACGTAAGCGCTGCATATCATTTGCAGTCAAATTGTGTGCCGAATTAAGATGTAGATTACCAGAACATTTCAGAGTTTTGCAGAAAATGTTCCTTTTTTCACCTCAAGAATGCTTAAGAGCCATTAAAAAATCGGTTTCCGATCTTGGTGAAATGCTAGGCTACAGTCCTGTACAGATCGAGAAAGTGGAAACTCAGTGGCGTAATCTACCTATTGTTAAATGGCATGAAATGCAATCAACTGTAAGTCTCTGAATAGAGGTTGGTAAATACACAGATGCCTCTGGCATGAATCCTTTCCAAGAACTTTATGACCTAGCAATCAGTGTACTATCATTACCTCATTCAAATGCTGAGGTGGAAAGACTGTTCAGTCAGCTGAATATAGTAAAAACAAAACTAAGAAATCGTCTGAGCACATCTTCTGTAAGTGCAGTTCTCACCATTAGAAGTGGATTAAAGAGAGTAGAAAAGTGTTGTCATTCCTATGAACTCCCTAGCTGCAAGTGCTGTGCAAAATATCGGTACAATGGCTGCATACACTTCCTCAGTACCTGCAAGTAATTCATCTGTAAACACAGTGGTGGTTCCAGACCTAGAAAATGGTGAAAATGTGGAAGAGGATAAAAGGTGAGAGCCGCCCAGCACTGTTATATGGACTTTATTCTACTATGGTTTTATTGTGCATACTCCTTTTGTACTATTATATTAACTATGTAAATAAATAAACTTAAAGAACAGTAACAATAACAATAATTAAAAATATACAATAACAGTTATTCATAAAATTAACTTGCTTTTAACATCTAGCGAAATTTAAAGGGTCTGGTAGCGGATTCTTGCTAGCTGTATTTGGCAACACTGTCTGGTCAAGTTGGCAACACTCGCTGGGCAACTTGGCAACACTGTACTGAGTGAGGAAGGAAGGAGGTTAGCGGCAGACAACAACACCAACACAAAAACCTTTCTACCGTGTTTTGTGTTGTAATTTGTGACGTTGTGTGTGTGTGTGTGTGTGTAGGGCGTGTCGGAGGGCGTGAGGAAGGGCGTGTTGTTGTTATATGGGCAAGGCCTCTTCTAAAATGGCCGCTCCTGTAGTAGTAAATGCCACCGCTAAACACACAGCTACGGTATGTTCACCTTTATTTACATTTATTTATAGTGTTATCGTCTTTATCTATCTTTATTGATCTTTATTTATCTTTGTTGGTCTTTATTTATGTTGTTATGGTCTTTATTGATAGTGATATGATCTTTATTTATCTTTATTTACGATTATTACTGATGTTATCGCCTTTATTTATCTTTATTTACATTTATTAATAGTGATATGATCTTTATTGGTCTTTATTTATCTTTATCTATGTTATTGTGGTCTTTATTTACGTTTATTAGTGATTTTATCGTATTTATTTACATCTATTAATATTGATATGATCTTTATTTGTCTTTATTTACGTTTATTAGTGATTTTATCTTTATTATTCATGTTATCGTCTTTATTTATCTTTATTTGAGTAGTAAATGCCACCGCTAAACACACAGCTACGGTATGTTCACCTTTATTTACATTTATTTATAGTGTTATCGTCTTTATCTATCTTTATTTATCTTTGTTGGTCTTTATTTATGTTGTTATGGTCTTTATTGGTCTTTATTAATAGTGATATGATCTTTATTTACGATTATTACTGATTTTATGGTCTTTATCTATCTCTATTTACATTTATTAGTGATTTTATCGTCTTTATCTAGCTTTATTTATCTTTGTTGGTCTTTATTTATCTTTATCTATGTTATTGTGGTCTTTATTTATCTTTATTTACTTTTATTAGTGATTTTATCGTCTTTATTTAGCTTTATTGGTCTTTATTTATGTTGTTATGGTCTTTATTGGTCTTTGTTAATAGTGATATGATCTTTATTGGTCTTTATTAATCTTTATTTACGATTATTACTGATTTTATCGTGTTTATTTATCTTTATTTATATGTATTACAGATTTTATCATTTATTAGTGATGTTATCGTCTTTATTTATCTTTGTTGGTCTTTATTTAAGTTATTATCAGCATTATTTACATTTATTTCCATATATTAGTGATTTTATCGGCTTTATTTATCATTATTTACATTTATTTATAGTGTTATCGTCTTTATCTATCTTTATTAGTGTTTTATCATCTTTATTAGTAATGTTATTGTCTTTATTGGTCTTTATTTACATTTATTTATAGTGTTATCGTCTTTATCTATCTTTATTTACATTTATTAGTGATTTTATGGTCTTTATTTAGCTTTATTGGTCTTTATTAATAGTGATATGGTCTTTATTGGTCTTTATTTATCTTTATTTACGATTATTACTGATTTTATCGTCTTTATTTATATGTATTAGAAATTTTATCGTCTTTATCTATCTTTATTTACATTTATTAGTGATTTTATCGTCTTTATTTATCTTTATTGGTCTTTATTAATAGTTATGTGGTCTTTATTGGTCTTTATTTACGATTATTACTGATTTTATGGTCTTTATTTACATATATTAGTTATTTTATCGTCTTTATCTATCTTTATTGGTCTTTATTAATAGTGATATGATCTTTATTTACATTTATTTATCGTTATTATTTGTTATCGTCTTTATTAACGTTTATTAGTGATTTTATCATTTATTAGTAATGTTATGGTCTTTATTTATATTTATTAGTGTTTTATTGGTCTTTATCTATCTTTATTAGTAATTTTATCGGCTTTATTTATGTTGTTATTATCTTTATTTATCTTTATTTATATTGTTATTATCTTTATTTATCTTTATTTATATTGTTATTGTCTTTATTTATCTTTCTTAATGTTGATATTATTTTTATTGTTATTGTTATTGATGTTATTATTGTTATTGTTGTAATTGATGTTATTTCTTTTATTTTTTCAGATTATTTTCCTTCATGGGCTGGGAGACACTGGGTAAGTAATAATAATAATAATAATAATAATAATAATAATAATAGTAGTAATAATAATAATAATAAAAATAATAATAGTAATAATAATAATAATAATAGTAATAATAGTAGTAATAATAATAATAATAATAATAGTAAGAATAATAATAATAATAGTAATAATGATGATAATAATAATAATAGTAATAATAATAATATTAAAAATAATAGTATGTAGTAATAAGAATAGTAATAATAATAATATTAAAAATAATAGTAATAATAATAATAAGAATAGTAATAATAATAATAATAATAGTAACAATAATTATATTTTATACAATGATTGGCTTATAGACATGTATTTATTTATTTATATATTTGTTAATTTAATAATGTATTTATATATTTATTTTTCTATTTATTTATTGATCTGTCTGCTTATTTATTTATTTATTTGTGTCTGATTATTTATTTATTTATCTGTCTGGTTACTTATTAATTTATTGATTTATTTATCTATGCTTATTTATTTATTTATTTATATATTTATTTGTCTGCTTATATATTTATTTATTTATTTTTCTCTGCTTATATATTTATTAATTAATTTGTCTGTCTGCTTATTTATTTATATGTTTATTTATGTCTGCTTATTTATTTATCTGTCTGTCTGTTAATTTATTAATTATTTTTTTTTTTTTTTATGTATTTATCTGTCTGCTTATTTATTTATTAATTTTCTGTCTGCTTATTTATTTATTTATTTATCTATCAACTTATTTATTTATTAATTTATTTATTTATGTGCTTATTTATATTTTTATTTATTAATTTATTTATTTATTTATGTATTTATGTGCTTATTTATATATATATTTATTAATTATTATTTATTTGTATATTCATTTATCTGTCTGCTTCTTTATGTATTTATCTATCTACTTATATATTTATTAATTAATTTATTTATCTGCGCTTATTTATCTATTTATTTACTTATTTATTAATTTATCTGTCTGATTATTTATTTATTTATTTTTCTGTCTGCTTATTTAGTTATTAATTAATTTATTTATTTATGTATTTATCTGCTTATTTATATTTTTAGTTATTAATTAATTTATTTATTTATGTATTTATGTGCTTATTTATATTTTTATTTATTAATTAATTTATTTATTTATGTATTTATGTGCTTATTTATATTTTTATTTATTAATTAATTTATTTATTTATGTATTTATGTGCTTATTTATATATTTGATTATTAATTAATATTTATTTATCTGTCTGCTTCTTTATGTATTTATCTATCTACTTATTTATTTATATATATATTTATTAATTAATATTTATTTGTGTGTGTGCTTATTTATTTATTAATTAAGTTATTTATTTATGTATTTATTTGTCTGCTTATTTAGTTATTAATTAATTTATTTATTTATGTATTTATATGCTTATTTATATTTTTATTTATTAATTAATTTATTTATTTATTAATTTATTTGCTTATTTATATTTTTATTTATTTATTTATGTATTTATATGCTTATTTATATATATATTTAATAATTAATATTTATATGTGTATATATTTGCAGTCATGGGTGGGCAAGTGCCATGGCGGCCATTGGATCACCACACATCAAATTTATATGTCCAACAGCGTATGTATATTATATGTGTATAGTTGTGTGTGTATGTATAAAATTATGTCTGTCTGTTTGTGTGTATGTGTAAAGTTATGTCTGTCTGTTTATGTCTATGTATAAAATTATGTCTGTCTGTTTATGTCTATGTATAAAATTATGTCTGTCTGTTTGTGTGTATGTATAAAGTTATGTCTGTCTGTTTATGTCTATGTATAAAATTATGTCTGTCTGTTTATGTCTATGTATATTTATATTTATGTGTATATATGTATTTTTATATATATATATGTATATGTATATATATATATGTGTATGTATATGTATATTAATAGTTATGCATAAATATGTATATGTATATTTATAAAATTATGTCTATGTCTGTCTATTTATATATCTATACTGTATATATATTTATATTTATGTATATATATGTATATTTATAATTATGTATGTATATGTATATTTATACATATTTATATATGTATATTTATATTTATGTATATACAGTATATCAATTTATATATATACAGTGAAAGCCCTTTTATCCGGCACCAGTGGGACCGAGTATGTTCCGGAAACGAGAAATTTCCAGATAGGAGAAAGTGTACTTTAAAATTACGTTATTCTACATTCATTCACTTTATTCTTAATTAAGTACATTTAACACTAATACCATATTTTATAATCTTATACCAATCTAACACTTACATCTACACCAGAGTTCTGAGTGGCCGTGTTCAGTGTTGTCATCTGAGACGTCTACACCAGAGTTCTGAGTGGCCGTGTTCAGTGTTGTCATCTGAGACGTCTACACCAGAGTTCTGAGTGGCCGTGTTCAGTGTTGTCATCTGAGACGTCTACACCAGAGTTCTGAGTGGCCGTGTTCAGTGTTGTCATCTGAGACGTCTACACCAGAGTTCTGAGTGGCCGTGTTCAGTGTTGTCATCTGAGACGTCTACACCAGAGTTCTGAGTGGCCGTGTTCAGTGTTGTCATCTGAGACGTCTACACCAGAGTTCTGAGTGGCCGTGTTCAGTGTTGTCATCTGAGACGTCTACACCAGAGTTCTGAGTGGCCGTGTTCAGTGTTGTCATCTGAGACGTCTACACCAGAGTTCTGAGTGGCCGTGTTCAGTGTTGTCATCTGAGACGTCTACACCAGAGTTCTGAGTGGCCGTGTTCAGTGTTGTCATCTGAGACGTCTACACCAGAGTTCTGAGTGGCCGTGTTCAGTGTTGTCATCTGAGACGTCTACACCAGAGTTCTGAGTGGCCGTGTTCAGTGTTGTCATCTGAGACGTCTACACCAGAGTTCTGAGTGGCCGTGTTCAGTGTTGTCATCTGAGACGTCTACACCAGAGTTCTGAGTGGCCGTGTTCAGTGTTGTCATCTGAGACGTCTACACCAGAGTTCTGAGTGGCCGTGTTCAGTGTTGTCATCTGAGACGTCTACACCAGAGTTCTGAGTGGCCGTGTTCAGTGTTGTCATCTGAGACGTCTACACCAGAGTTCTGAGTGGCCGTGTTCAGTGTTGTCATCTGAGACGTCTACACCAGAGTTCTGAGTGGCCGTGTTCAGTGTTGTCATCTGAGACGTCTACACCAGAGTTCTGAGTGGCCGTGTTCAGTGTTGTCATCTGAGACGTCTACACCAGAGTTCTGAGTGGCCGTGTTCAGTGTTGTCATCTGAGACGTCTACACCAGAGTTCTGAGTGGCCGTGTTCAGTGTTGTCATCTGAGACGTCTACACCAGAGTTCTGAGTGGCCGTGTTCAGTGTTGTCATCTGAGACGTCTACACCAGAGTTCTGAGTGGCCGTGTTCAGTGTTGTCATCTGAGACGTCTACACCAGAGTTCTGAGTGGCCGTGTTCAGTGTTGGTGGCTGAGACGTCTACACCAGAGTTCTGAGTGGCCGTGTTCAGTGTTGGTGGCTGAGACGTCTACACCAGAGTTCTGAGTGGCCGTGTTCAGTGTTGTCATCTGAGACGTCTACACCAGAGTTCTGAGTGGCCGTGTTCAGTGTTGTCATCTGAGACGTCTACACCAGAGTTCTGAGTGGCCGTGTTCAGTGTTGTCATCTGAGACGTCTACACCAGAGTTCTGAGTGGCCGTGTTCAGTGTTGTCATCTGAGACGTCTACACCAGAGTTCTGAGTGGCCGTGTTCAGTGTTGTCATCTGAGACGTCTACACCAGAGTTCTGAGTGGCCGTGTTCAGTGTTGTCATCTGAGACGTCTACACCAGAGTTCTGAGTGGCCGTGTTCAGTGTTGTCATCTGAGACGTCTACACCAGAGTTCTGAGTGGCCGTGTTCAGTGTTGTCATCTGAGACGTCTACACCAGAGTTCTGAGTGGCCGTGTTCAGTGTTGTCATCTGAGACGTCTACGCCAGAGTTCTGAGTGGCCGTGTTCAGTGTTGTCATCTGAGACGTCTACGCCAGAGTTCTGAGTGGCCGTGTTCAGTGTTGTCATCTGAGACGTCTACGCCAGAGTTCTGAGTGGCCGTGTTCAGTGTTGTCATCTGAGACGTCTACGCCAGAGTTCTGAGTGGCCGTGTTCAGTGTTGTCATCTGAGACGTCTACGCCAGAGTTCTGAGTGGCCGTGTTCAGTGTTGTCATCTGAGACGTCTACGCCAGAGTTCTGAGTGGCCGTGTTCAGTGTTGTCATCTGAGACGTCTACGCCAGAGTTCTGAGTGGCCGTGTTCAGTGTTGTCATCTGAGACGTCTACGCCAGAGTTCTGAGTGGCCGTGTTCAGTGTTGTCATCTGAGACGTCTACGCCAGAGTTCTGAGTGGCCGTGTTCAGTGTTGTCATCTGAGACGTCTACGCCAGAGTTCTGAGTGGCCGTGTTCAGTGTTGTCATCTGAGACGTCTACACCAGAGTTCTGAGTGGCCGTGTTCAGTGTTGGTGGCTGAGACGTCTACACCAGAGTTCTGAGTGGCCGTGTTCAGTGTTGGTGGCTGAGACGTCTACACCAGAGTTCTGAGTGGCCGTGTTCAGTGTTGTCATCTGAGACGTCTACACCAGAGTTCTGAGTGGCCGTGTTCAGTGTTGTCATCTGAGACGTCTACACCAGAGTTCTGAGTGGCCGTGTTCAGTGTTGTCATCTGAGACGTCTACACCAGAGTTCTGAGTGGCCGTGTTCAGTGTTGGTGGCTGAGACGTCTACACCAGAGTTCTGAGTGGCCGTGTTCAGTGTTGTCATCTGAGACGTCTACACCAGAGTTCTGAGTGGCCGTGTTCAGTGTTGTCATCTGAGACGTCTACACCAGAGTTCTGAGTGGCCGTGTTCAGTGTTGGTGGCTGAGACGTCTACACCAGAGTTCTGAGTGGCCGTGTTCAGTGTTGTCATCTGAGACGTCTACACCAGAGTTCTGAGTGGCCGTGTTCAGTGTTGGTGGCTGAGACGTCTACACCAGAGTTCTGAGTGGCCGTGTTCAGTGTTGTCATCTGAGACGTCTACACCAGAGTTCTGAGTGGCCGTGTTCAGTGTTGTCATCTGAGACGTCTACACCAGAGTTCTGAGTGGCCGTGTTCAGTGTTGTCATCTGAGACGTCTACACCAGAGTTCTGAGTGGCCGTGTTCAGTGTTGTCATCTGAGACGTCTACACCAGAGTTCTGAGTGGCCGTGTTCAGTGTTGTCATCTGAGACGTCTACACCAGAGTTCTGAGTGGCCGTGTTCAGTGTTGTCATCTGAGACGTCTACACCAGAGTTCTGAGTGGCCGTGTTCAGTGTTGTCATCTGAGACGTCTACGCCAGAGTTCTGAGTGGCCGTGTTCAGTGTTGTCATCTGAGACGTCTACGCCAGAGTTCTGAGTGGCCGTGTTCAGTGTTGTCATCTGAGACGTCTACACCAGAGTTCTGAGTGGCCGTGTTCAGTGTTGGTGGCTGAGACGTCTACACCAGAGTTCTGAGTGGCCGTGTTCAGTGTTGGTGGCTGAGACGTCTACACCAGAGTTCTGAGTGGCCGTGTTCAGTGTTGTCATCTGAGACGTCTACACCAGAGTTCTGAGTGGCCGTGTTCAGTGTTGTCATCTGAGACGTCTACACCAGAGTTCTGAGTGGCCGTGTTCAGTGTTGTCATCTGAGACGTCTACACCAGAGTTCTGAGTGGCCGTGTTCAGTGTTGGTGGCTGAGACGTCTACACCAGAGTTCTGAGTGGCCGTGTTCAGTGTTGTCATCTGAGACGTCTACACCAGAGTTCTGAGTGGCCGTGTTCAGTGTTGTCATCTGAGACGTCTACACCAGAGTTCTGAGTGGCCGTGTTCAGTGTTGGTGGCTGAGACGTCTACACCAGAGTTCTGAGTGGCCGTGTTCAGTGTTGTCATCTGAGACGTCTACACCAGAGTTCTGAGTGGCCGTGTTCAGTGTTGGTGGCTGAGACGTCTACACCAGAGTTCTGAGTGGCCGTGTTCAGTGTTGTCATCTGAGACGTCTACACCAGAGTTCTGAGTGGCCGTGTTCAGTGTTGTCATCTGAGACGTCTACACCAGAGTTCTGAGTGGCCGTGTTCAGTGTTGTCATCTGAGACGTCTACACCAGAGTTCTGAGTGGCCGTGTTCAGTGTTGTCATCTGAGACGTCTACACCAGAGTTCTGAGTGGCCGTGTTCAGTGTTGTCATCTGAGACGTCTACACCAGAGTTCTGAGTGGCCGTGTTCAGTGTTGTCATCTGAGACGTCTACACCAGAGTTCTGAGTGGCCGTGTTCAGTGTTGTCATCTGAGACGTCTACACCAGAGTTCTGAGTGGCCGTGTTCAGTGTTGTCATCTGAGACGTCTACGCCAGAGTTCTGAGTGGCCGTGTTCAGTGTTGTCATCTGAGACGTCTACGCCAGAGTTCTGAGTGGCCGTGTTCAGTGTTGTCATCTGAGACGTCTACGCCAGAGTTCTGAGTGGCCGTGTTCAGTGTTGTCATCTGAGACGTCTACGCCAGAGTTCTGAGTGGCCGTGTTCAGTGTTGTCATCTGAGACGTCTACGCCAGAGTTCTGAGTGGCCGTGTTCAGTGTTGTCATCTGAGACGTCTACGCCAGAGTTCTGAGTGGCCGTGTTCAGTGTTGTCATCTGAGACGTCTACACCAGAGTTCTGAGTGGCCGTGTTCAGTGTTGGTGGCTGAGACGTCTACACCAGAGTTCTGAGTGGCCGTGTTCAGTGTTGGTGGCTGAGACGTCTACACCAGAGTTCTGAGTGGCCGTGTTCAGTGTTGTCATCTGAGACGTCTACACCAGAGTTCTGAGTGGCCGTGTTCAGTGTTGTCATCTGAGACGTCTACACCAGAGTTCTGAGTGGCCGTGTTCAGTGTTGTCATCTGAGACGTCTACACCAGAGTTCTGAGTGGCCGTGTTCAGTGTTGGTGGCTGAGACGTCTACACCAGAGTTCTGAGTGGCCGTGTTCAGTGTTGTCATCTGAGACGTCTACACCAGAGTTCTGAGTGGCCGTGTTCAGTGTTGTCATCTGAGACGTCTACACCAGAGTTCTGAGTGGCCGTGTTCAGTGTTGGTGGCTGAGACGTCTACACCAGAGTTCTGAGTGGCCGTGTTCAGTGTTGTCATCTGAGACGTCTACACCAGAGTTCTGAGTGGCCGTGTTCAGTGTTGTCATCTGAGACGTCTACACCAGAGTTCTGAGTGGCCGTGTTCAGTGTTGTCATCTGAGACGTCTACACCAGAGTTCTGAGTGGCCGTGTTCAGTGTTGTCATCTGAGACGTCTACACCAGAGTTCTGAGTGGCCGTGTTCAGTGTTGGTGGCTGAGACGTCTACACCAGAGTTCTGAGTGGCCGTGTTCAGTGTTGTCATCTGAGACGTCTACACCAGAGTTCTGAGTGGCCGTGTTCAGTGTTGTCATCTGAGACGTCTACACCAGAGTTCTGAGTGGCCGTGTTCAGTGTTGGTGGCTGAGACGTCTACACCAGAGTTCTGAGTGGCCGTGTTCAGTGTTGTCATCTGAGACGTCTACACCAGAGTTCTGAGTGGCCGTGTTCAGTGTTGGTGGCTGAGACGTCTACACCAGAGTTCTGAGTGGCTGTGTTCAGTGTCGGCAGCTGAGAGGCTGTGTTTGGTTTCACTAACTTCATATACTCCCTTATGTCTCTTTGCCTACAGTTCTTTCCTCTCTGTAGCAAAAACTCATTTTGAATGCAATGAAGAGTCATGACATGATGTGTGTTCATGTATTGGCAGTGTTCAGCAAACTTGATGAACACTGATAGACCTTTCATGGCATCCTGCCAAGACACTTTCGGCTCTGGGTCGTCTTCTTCTTCGCTATCGGCCTGGGTCAACCTTAAGTATTGTTCATCAAGTACTGATTCAATAATTTCATTATCAGTGAGCGATAATGTCACTGGTTCCTTTATGTTGACATTGACCCACTCTTGTAGCGCTTTATCACTTACGTTAAGCTTAGCTGCACCACCCATCTCTCTCAGCTCTGACACCACAGCTGCGCCACGCATCTTCTCTCGACTCGACACCGCTGGCTTGCGTCTAACCGCTGCAAAACCCTCAAAGTCCTCATCCCCTTCCTCCTCTACAAACATTAACCAGTGGATACAATTTACGCCAACTTCGCTTCAATGTTTGTTGCTTAACATCCTGCCAAGCTAGCGAAGCCATAAATATTAGCATCTTTCACATTAAATGCTCGCTGGAATTCAGAAATAGAACCATCATCATAATTTACACAGCTTGCGCATAAAACTACGACGATAGTTTACTTTAAAATTCTGAATTACTCCTTGATCCATGGGCTGGATCACACTAGTTACATTCGGGGG
>JAWQEG010001569.1:0-34206 GCA_033782935.1 Petrolisthes cinctipes | reverse complement strand
GGTTATACCAAAACATACTCATACATCTACCTACTAATGTCTCCAGGCAGGCAGTTATAATATATATCGATATACCCTTGTGTTTGTCATAATGATACTAATAACAGAGAGAGAGAGAGAGAGAGAGAGAGAGAGAGAGAGAGAGAGAGATATGGGTGTGGCAAGAAGCAGACCACACAAGCTTCCTACAACAGCTGTAAACATTTTCTCACCAATAAAACTAAATATATATATATATATATTATTATTATTAAATGACGATAAAATCATTCTTCTGTGTGTGTGTGTGTGTGTGTGTGTGTGTGTGTGTGTGTGTGTGTGTGTGTGTCATATATATATAATCAACCTAAACCTCACATTGGTTATATATAAATAAATCATGCCTAACCTAACCTTACAAATTACATCTCACCTCACTTAACATACCGGTAACTAAAATCTTACCTCACCTTTCGGAACCAAACCACACCTAAACAAATATGACCTGACCTAACCTAACCTCAATCATTTCACCTCACCTACGCTAACCTAGCTCAATTAAAATATTACCTTATAATTATATCGTAACTTAACCTAACCAAAACACTTATATAACCTGACCTGACCCATTAACAAGGTCATATCTCAGGTCACTCACACACCATTTCCCATGATACAATATTTACCCGTTCAATAGTGTAACCTGACACACTCTCTCTCTCTCTCTCTCATCTCTCTCTCTCTCTCTCTCTCTCTCTCTGTGTGTGTGTGTGTGTGTGTAAATGGGGTAGCCGGTACCTTTTCGCCAGGTAAAAATAGAAAAATAAAAATAAAACAAAATACAAATGGAGTAGAGTTCAACACGTAAGATCTATTCTGGGGTGCGGAGTCGGATCTTAAACATTCCGACTCCGACTCCGACTCCGCACCACTGGTATCTACTATTGGTACCAAATGCTTCACAGAGAACAAACACTATACAGTACTGAGCTATACGGTTGGACAGGCACTGATAGAAAAAAAAAAACGACAAACAAATAGTAAAGAAGCATTGTATAAACATTAAGGGACCCTGTGATATATATATAGTCAGCAAATTGGAGGTAAACGAGTCCTTCAAATATTGCCACGAAACACACACACCCCAGTAGGCTATATAAAAGGAGCTTGTTTCGTGGTATAATCAGGAGGAAGCAGCTGAATCCTCCAATTCTCATACACGATCACAAGGTCCTTATATAGACATCAAGTATATACTGTAATGATTATAAGCTACTGAGGTTAACCTAAACAAGTGCTATATATGCTAGTAACGCTACCGTTCCTCTCTCACACAAAGTTAGTGAGCAGTAATGGGTATAGAACTAAGGTTAAACAACAGTAGGTTAGATGTGTACAGTTGCGGAAGGGAGTTTTTTTTATTTACCTCCATGGGGGTCCCTCGATCTATACTCTAGCACACACATTTAGGATAATTGACCATAATGCTCTTTTGCTGAATCATTATGTTACATACGACTGAAATTTCCTGTCAACTTATCTACCAATCATCTTCCTTATGAGTTATATATTTAGTTTACTGTCATTCATTCATAACTCTCTCTTCCATTACGAGACCAACAAGGTGTGTGTGTACTAGGGTTAAGAGGGACATACAGACTGAAAGCCGATTCCACAGTGGCTATGGTTTGTTATGATCCCTCCCTAAGCACACTTGTCAGTTTTATTTACATCCAACAAATTCAGTATTCATAACCACAAAATCTGTCAGGTAGTTACATTATTACCATAGTTTCAGAGTGGAGTCATCAAATTAATCAAATAATTCACTCAGGAGTCATTTACACAGTTCAATTTCTTTCGTTATGGAGTCATCAAATTCATCAAATAATTCACTCAGGAGTCATTTACACAGTTCAGTTTCTTTCGTTAGGGTGCTTGCAAACCAAAACAAACAACTGTGGAATCGGCATTGAAAGCGAGAGAATGAAGACGAGAAACAGAGACCGAGGTAGGTATAGGTTAGGCTTGGTAGTGTAGTGAAGCCATGGTCATTGCTAAGCTTCAAACACATTTCTCGTCTTGTATACCAACTTACTTATTAGAATACCGCCTGTCAAGATAGCCTACAAGGTGTTCTATAAACCTTTGCAAAACCCTGACTGACTAGCTGCACACACACACACACACACACACACACACACGTTCAGATTACACCACACTGTCCTCAAACACACATACACACAAACCTTATTTGCCATTTACACACACAAACACACAAACTGTCCCCTACCATCCTCAATCCTTATTTGCTATTTCTACACACACATACACACAAGCCTTATTTGCCATTTACACACACACACACACACACAAACTGTCCCCTAACATCCTCAATCCTTATTTGCCATTTCTACACACACACACACACACACACACACACACACACACACATCCTGAAGCCTTGACAGTCAGACAGATAGGCAAGTGGAGCCGAAATCCTACACCAATCCCAATCAAGATAACAACAGAAAATTGGAGGTTAGCGAGTCCTTCATCTATTGCCACGAAACACCACCTATAGCGAATGAGATTGTTTCGTGGCATATAGTCAGGAGGAATCAGAAGCCACTATACACGGTTACACGAGTCCTCATATGGTTCCAGATATTGGCCACTTACATCACATTCATAAACCAACTAACCAGCAGTGCTATCCGATCTGTTGTTGTTGTTGTTGTTGTTGTTGTTTTATCCTCGGTATATAATCCTTCCATCATTAGGCTGTCAGAGCATTTGTTGTTGTTGTTGTTGTTGTTGTTGTTGTTATAAATCAATGAATATCACTAATTTTTTTCCTTTTTTTCCTCGGTATGTTCTCCTTCCATCATTAGGCTAAATGTCAGTGTGTTTGTTGGTGTAGTTGTTGTTGTTGTTGTAGTAAATCAATGAATATCACTAACTCTATCCTGGGTATGTTCTCCTTCCATCATTAATTAAAAGCCCCTGTGTTTGTAGGTGTTGTTGTTGTTGTTGTTGTAGTAAATCAATGAATATCACTAACTCTATCCTGGGTATGTTCTCCTTCCATCATTAATTAAAAGCCCGTGTGTTTGTTGTTCTAGTTGTTGTTGTTGTTGTTATAAATCAATGAATACCACCAATTTTATTCCCACTATGTCTCCTTCCATCATAACTTAAAAGCCCGTGTGTTTGTTGGTGTAGTTGTTGTTGTTGTTGTAGTAAATCAATGAATATCACCAATTTTATTCCGAGTATGTTCTCTTTCCATCATTAATTAAAAGCCCGTGTGTTTGTTGTTCTAGTTGTTGTTTGTTGTTGTTGTTATAAATCAATGAATACCACCAATTTTATTTCCCACTATGTCTCCTTCCATCATAACTTAAAAGCCCGTGTGTTTGTTGGTGTTCTTGTTCTTGTTATTGTTGTTATAAATCAATGAATATCACCAATTTTATTCCCACTATGTTCTCCTTCCATCATTAAAGGTCAAAGTTGAATGAGGATGCTACCTAACGTTGGTGGTGTTTCACTGGTTGTGGAAGTGGAAGCCTTACAACCTCCCCCCTCTTCTAATACCATATAAATTTTATCTTTAGTTACCTTTTTGGGTCCTGGTGGATTTGATTGATAAAGCCTAATAGCATTATTCTATTACCAACCCACCCACACACACAGGCTAACACACACACACACACATACACACACTCAGTCTAACCCACACACACGAGTCTAACCCACACACACACACACACACACACACACACTCAGTCTAACCCACACACACACATACACACACGAGTCTAACCAATGCCGTCTTGGTCTAACCCACACACACAGACATACACACACACTCAGTCTAACACACACACACGAGTCTAACCTACACACACACTCAGCCTAACACACACACACTCAGCCTAACCAACACACACACACAGGCTAACCCACACACACACACACACGAGTCTAACCCACACACAGACATACACACACACTCAGTCTAACCCACACACACACACACACATACACTACTAAACAGCCACTTAGGCGTCTATTCCTGTCGAGCATCACCCACGTCATAAATATAGATAGATCACTGGTACCATTACTTACCTAGGCAACCAACCAACCAACCATACAGTCAGTCAGTTTTCTCTCTCTCACTCTTACACTCTCTCTCTCACCTACCAACCAACCATACAGTCAGTCAGTTTCTCTCTCTCACTCTCACACTCTCTCTCACCTACCAACCAACATACAGTCAGTCAGTTTCTCTCTCTCACTCTCACGCTCTCTCTCACCTACCAACCATGAAGTCAGTCGTCTGTCTCTCTCTCTCTCTCTCTCTCTCTCTGCGCAGTACTGTCTGCTGCGTGAGCTTTTCTTGGGGATCTTATAGCCTATCTGATCACCCGTTACGTTTAAAAAAAAAAAAAAATGACTTCAACACCATATAATTATGAATTGATCATATTTACAAAGGACAACCAATCACGGCTTCTATTCTAATAAGTCTCGCCTACTGCGCAGGTGCATCACATCTACAAAACCTGCGTCACCTAATAAAAATGAAAATAAAAATATAAAAAATAGTATTCATTATAGGTACAATATATTTTTTTTTTAGGCTACTTTTATTCTCAGTATTAGACACCCAGTTCCCCTACCAGCCCAGCCTAGCCTAGCCTAACCTAACCTAACCTAACCAGTATTGTACTTAGGATATTGACCTCTACTCCCATCCATAATTAAGGAGCCCTGTGATGTAGTCAGAAAATTGGATCGAGGTAAACGAGTCCTTCAAATATTGCTACGAAACACCCCCTAGCCAAAAATATGGAAGGAGCTTCTTTCGGGGCATAGTTAGGAGGAATTAGAAGCCACCATGTTTCATACACGATCATAGGGTCTTTAACCTCTCTCTCCCTCTCTGCAACATCACTCGATCCCCTCATATAAACACAATCAAACACAATTATTTTCGTAATTTTCTCTCTACCTCATGCAACAACTCCACCCATTCATTACTCCCCAGTCCAAGCCCAATTATTATCGTCAATATCAATCTACTCCCCCACCTCACTTCAACACAACCCTCTGTCCCAACCCTGTCAGCAAATACACGCATAAAAATTTTACACACACACACACACATTTCCTTCACCCATTTCCGACCCTTACCACACACACCTCAGTCTATCTGTATGCCCCATTATCCCTTCACAAGTTAAACCTTTCGTAAAGTTATATAAATAATATAAGAGGTAGGAAATGGTTTTGTCCTTGGTGAAATGTGTTGGCAAATGATGCAAGCTAGGCTACCGTGACCAACAAGCCTTCCGTTACACCTAGGAGGCTATCCTATCACTAACATTATTAAGGTTCACACACAGGCCTACTTGGCTTTGTACACTCGCCATCCAAAATATGTATCTTATCCAGGCTTGCTTCGAATAGCCTGATCAAGAATTAAGTGAGATCAAGCAAATATGAAACAGGATAAGCGTTGTAATTGGTTCACTAGTATGTCAAATGATCCGGAACTTCAACAAGACCTGAATACAAATTTTGGATTGCGAGTGTACCCTGCCTGACACCTACTGGGTTAATGGTTAGGCTCTCTGTCACATTTGGCTCTAACGCCACACAAAACTAAAGAGGAGATTTCCATGTTACATAAGCTTCATAGCCTAACTACAATAATATCCAACCACTATTCTAAATATAGAAACTTTAAGCCAAAAATATTACTTGACAGTTAAATCGTTCATATTCCACTAATTCCATAAATATAGCCAATGCAAAAACATTGTCCAATTTTAATACTATGTTCAAAACCTACTACTGTACCAGCTGATAAAATTCTAGACATTATTCATGATTTCATGTTAGTTTCCATAAATTTCATAGTACTAACCACTGTGTTCCACATTTTAATAACTGCACTACGTAAGTCATATTTGCCAATCCATTCAAGATACAAAAATAAACATGAATTTTTCTCAGTTCATTTATAAGCCGAGGGATTGAAAAGTGTTTGTTTATAATGATTTGATGTGCAATTTTCTTTCCTATAAAGCAGATTATCAGAGTATCCGCTGGAAATGCTAACCTATGCTTATTGTACCGTGTCCATGCAGTCGCTCCCATCACCCACTTACAGTATTCCTATTTTTACATAAATCCAGGAAATGTACAATCTTCATGTTTACGTTCCATGACACAACACGGTACTAATCTGAACCATGACGTAGCCTAATGTATAACTTGTATATTTATGGGCCATATTCAAGAACATCCATGGTATATACGATGACGTGGTAACGGTACGACGGCTCTGTTGTTTGTATATGGAGCCATCGTAATCGTTACCACACCATGTGGGGAAGGCCGGGATGCACGAGTTGCACGAAACAGTAAAGCAACGAATTTGCAAAACACGTGCAGGCAAAACTCACCTGTTGAGTTGGCAGTCAGGCAGTCAGTGGGTCAGGAAGGCAGGCAGGGGATGGGAGAAGTTACATATATATAAAAAAAAAGATGATGAACTGATTTTATATTGTCGCACAGTAAACACTTTCCTCCCGTCCACGACAAACACTCAGATGGGTAAACAAGGCCTAACAGGTGAGTAGCAAACAAATGAGTCCTCTCTCTCTCTCTCTCTCTCTCTCTCGCTCTCTCTCTCTCTCTCTCTCTCTCTCTTGTTTTGCAAATTTATTACAATATGATGTAGAGTGTTTTCGTTAGACTTTAAACCACCACTTCAACATTCGTCTAATAGATAAAAACCACTGATACTGTACAATATAGTTTTTGCTATATTGATGCGTTTAAAATAAAGTAGTGGGTGGGTATATTTCACAAGTTGTGTAAGTGCCATTGAATGAGAGGAGGTAGGGAAAGGAAAAGGTTGGTTTTATGTGAGTGCCAGCCTTATGTTGAACTTGCTAACCCTGACACCAGTCCCTAAGGTATGTCCTGTCCCCCATGGTGTCCTGGGGGTGATGGGGGACGGGTATAGTGGCCTGGGGGAATGACACAAGGCGTGGTATGGGAGAGCACAATGTGTGAGGGGAGAGTTGACGTGCTTTCACTATGATGGCTACAGTTGCACTGGGCTGAGTGAGTGAGAGTGAGAGTGAGTGGGCTGACTGGGTGGGGGCTCCTCTCACTCGTGCGGCTGCCTGCATCAGCTGCCCCCTTTCCCACTCTCTTTCTCTCTCACACCTTCCTCCCCCTCCACCTTATTACTTACTGCCCCCCTTTCCCACTCTCTTTCTCTCTCACACCTTCCTCCCCTTCCCCTTATTACTTACTCCTCCTCCTCCTCCTCCTCCTCCACCTACACATCTAAGAACCTACTATTCCCTCTCTCTAATCCACGCAAGTTCACTCTCACTGTTTAAACCACGAGAATGTTTTTTGCTACTCGATAGACACATCCTGTCATAACACATTATTTACTTCAGTAGGCTATTCCACACAATGTTATAAAATTTCCAACAACATTGTCAATCAACTCTCTCTCTCTCTCTCTCTCTCTCTCTCTCTCTCTCTCTCTCTCTCTCTCTCTCTCTCTCTCTCTCTTCTATTTTTCATTGTGTGTGTGTGTGTGTGTGTGTGTGTGTGTCAACGACCTTTCAATTTCCATATACTCTATTTCCCAACAATTCCATCATCACCACCACCACTACCACTACCCCCCCACCCCCCACCCTCACTACTACTACCCCCACCCCCCACCCTACCGTCCACACCCCGCACTTCAACACTGCTCTCACCCGTTCCTTTATTCATTCATTCTCTCTCTCTCTCTCTCTCTCTCTCTCTCTCTCTCTCCAATGTACTCGTACTCTGCAACCTTTAATTTTTGGACCCTGTGATGTAGTCAGAAATTTGAAGATAAATAAACGAGTCCTTCAAATATTGCCACGAAACACACACACCTATAATTATGGAAGGAGCTTGTTTCGTGGCATGGTCAGGAGGAATCAGAAGCCTCCAATTTTTATACACGATCACAGGGTTCTTATTAATTAACCTACTTCACGGGGCAGGGACCAAAATTTAATATACTGTACTGTCGCTACTCCAACTTTCTTTAATTAAGGACCCTGTGATCGTGTATGAAAATTGGAGGCTTCTGATTCCTTCTGACTATGCCACAAAACAAGCTCCTTCCATATAGGTGTATGTGTTTCGTGACAATATTTGAAGGACTCATTTACCTCTAAGAAAATTGGAGACTTCTGATTCCTTCTGACCATGCCACGAAACAAGCTCCTTCCATATAGGTGTATGTGTTTCGTGGCAATATTTGAAGGACTCATTTACCTCCAATTTTCTGCATGGCTACAACACACACAGGGTCCTTTAAGGGGAAAATATTCTGTTGTTGGTGAAGAATTGGAAGGTCTGTGATTCCCCCAAACTATATGGCCACAAAACAGATGTCCTATTAGGCTATAGTCCCATTGAGGGCATCTGTTTCCTAGTATAGTTAGGAGGAATCAGTAGCCTTCCAATTGACCAACAAGATAATCTCCCCATTAATCTATATTCTATTATATCTTGTCTTCATCTATCAATATATCTTGTCTTCATCTATCAATATATTTTGTCTTCATCTATCAATATATTTTGTCTTCATCTATCAATATATTTTGTCTTCATCTATCAATATATTTTGTCTTCATCTATCAATATATTTTGTCTTCATCTCTCAATATATCTTGTCTTCATCTATCAATATATATATCTTCGTTTTATTTATTACACTTGCTTGAGAAATATGACCACGCAAGCGTAATAATTCATGATAATATTATTCTCGCTATGATTCCAACTTGGCAAGCCTACACGTACAGTCACCAGCACTAAAAAGTTTACATACAGCTTTCTTTGGTTGAAGCTTAATTTGAACAGTCGACTCACCATGCAATTCATCAACGAAGTCATTCCAATGGAGATGTTATTGTGCATTTAATTACTGTCTCTATATAGGTATTCCAAGCACACCTACCTGGATATGCAACTTATTTGTACTCGTGACTGTACAATGGAGATGTTATTGTGCATTTATTTACTGTCTCTAGGTATTCCAAGCACACCTGGATATCCAATATATTAGTGTTGATAACTGTACAATGGAGATGTTATTGTGTATTTATTTACTGTCTGTAGGTATTCCAAGCACACCTACCTGGATATGCAACTTATTTGTACTCGTGACTGTACAATGGAGATGTTATTGTGTATTTATTTACTGTCTCTAGGTATTCTAAGCACACCTGACTTTCCAACTTATTAGGGCTGGTGACTGTACTGTATTTAGCCTATAATAAATTAATAATCATGTTGGTTGACCTCTTTATCTCTTTCATTCAATCTTCCTTCCTTGCTTCCTCCTCCTCCTTTTTCTTTTCCTCTCCATTATTATACACAGTGATCCTTAACCCCTCCTCGACCCCCCCCCTCCCCCCCTCCCCCCTCTCTCTCTCTCTCTCTCTCCTTATTGGTCTATCATCATCATCATCATCATTTGTTACGCCTCGTTCCCTCTTTACCCCTTTTTCTTCTGTCCCTCCCTCCCTCCTTTTTCTCTTCTCCTCTCCCCCTCTCCCACGTTCCCTCCCTTCCTCCCTCCCTCACTTTCCCCTTTTTTCTTCTGTCCCTTCTTCCCTCTTCTCCCTCCTTCCCTCCCTTTCCTCCTCTCCTCCCTCCTTCCCTTCCTTTTCCTCCCTCCCTCCCTTTCTATTTTTCCTCCTTCCCTTCTTTTCCTCACCTCCCTCCCTCCCTTTCCTTTTTTCTTCTGTCCCTTCCTCCCTCCTTTTTCTCTTCTCCTCTCCCCCTCTCCCACGTTCCCTCCCTTCCTCCCTCCCCCACTTTCCCCTTTTTTCTTCTGTCCATTCTTCCCTCTTCTCCCTCCTTCCCTCTCTTTCCTCCTTTTTTCCTCCCTTCCCTTTTCTCCTCCCCTCCCTTTCCTCCTATCCTCCCTCCCTCCCTCCCTCCCTTTCCTTTTTTCCTCCCTCCCTTTCCTCCTCTTTTCCTCCCTCCCTCCTTCCCTTTCCTTTTCTCCTGCTTCCCTTTCCTCCTCTTATCTTCCCTCCCTCCATTTCCTTCTCTTCTCCCTCCTTCCCTCCCTCCCTTTCCTTTTTTCCTCCCTCCCTCCTTTTCCTCTCCTCCCTCCCTCCATTTCCTTTACTTCTCCCTCCCTCCCTTTCCTCTTCTCTTCCCACTCTTTCCTCCTCTCCTCCCCCACTTTCTCTTTTTCCTCTCTTTTATTATGTTATCAATCTATTCTAGCTCTTCCTTCCTTCCTTCCTTCCTTCCTTCCTTCCTTCCTTTCCCCTTTCTCTCTTCTTCACTTTTCCTTTTCTCTTTTTTTATATTCCTCTTTATTATATGGTCTCTCTCTCTCTCTCTCTCTCTCTCTCTCTCTCTCTCTCTCTCTCTCTCCTCTCTCTCTCTCTCTCTCTCTCTCTCTCTCTCAGTTATCCTCCACACCCTTTCTCTCTCTCTTTATTTTCTTTTTCCTCTCCTTCTATTATCACTTTTCTCTTCTCTTATTGATTAAGTTTGTGTGTGTGTGTGTGTGTGTGTGTGTGTGTGTGTGTGTGTAATTATTCGTTCTTTCTTTACTACAATTTTGAAGGTGGAGAAAGGGGGGGAGGTAGGGAGAGGGGGGAGGACAGGGGAGGGGGGGGAGGATCAAGGAAAGGGAGGGGATGGGTGGGGTTATAGTGGAAAGGGGGTGGGGGAGGGGAGGGAGGGGGTGGGGAGAGAGGGGGGGAGAAGACAGGTGAGGTTACGGAGCTGGGGGGGGGGGATCAAGGAAAGGGAGGGAGGGGGTGGTTGGGGTTAGAGTAGAAGGGGGGGGAGGGGGGGGAGGGGCAAGGAAAGCGAGGAGATGGGTGAGGTTAAGGAAAGGGAGGGGCAAGGAAAGGGAGGGGGTAGGTGAGTGGGATTAGGGAGGAAGGAAAGAGGGGGAAGAGAGGGAGGGGCAAGAAGGGAAAAGAGAATGGTAAGGTTAAGAAAGGGGAAGAGGGAGGGGCAAGGAGGGGAAGAAGATGGGGGGGGTTAGGGAGGAGAGGGGGAAGAGAGGGAGGGGCAAGGAGGGGAAGAAGATGGGTGGGGTTAGGGAGAAAAGGGGGAAGAGAGGGAGGGGCAAGGAAAGGGAGGGGGTAGGTGAGTGGTATTAGGGAGAAGAGGGGGAAGAGAGGGAGGGGCAAGAAGGGGAAGAAGATTGGTGGGGTTATGGAGGATAGGGGGAAGAGAGGGAGGGGGGAGGAGGGAAAGAAGATGGGTGGGGTAAGAAGGGGGGGAGGAGTGGAAGGAGATTGGCAGGGTTAGGAGGGGGGGAGGAGTGGAAGAAGATGGGTGGAGTAAGAAGGGGGGGAGGAGTGGAAGGAGATGGGTGGGGTTAGGAGGGGTGGGGAGGAGTGGAAGAAGATGGGTGGGGTAAGAAGGGAGGGGGGAGGGGAAGAAGATGGGTGAGGTAAGAAGGGAGGGGGGAGGGGAAGAAGATGGGTGGGGTAAGAAGGGGGGGAGGAGTGGAAGGAGATGGGGGGAGGTTAAGAAAGGGGGGGGGGAGTAGAAGAAGATGGGTGAGGTTAAGAAAGGGGGGGGAGTGGAAGGAGATGGGGGGAGGTTAAGAAGGGGGTGGGGGGAGAGGAAGGAGATTGGCAGGGTTAGGAGGGGGGGGAGGAGTGGAAGGAGATGGGCGTGGTTAGGGGGTGGTGGGGAGAGGGGTGTGGGGAGGTTAAGAAAGGGGGAGTGGCAAGGAGGGGAAGAAGATGAGTGGGGTGTGAAGGGGGGGGGAGAGGAAGGAGATGGGGGCAGGGTTAGGAGGGGTGGGGAGGAGAGGAAGGAGATGGGTGGGGTTAGGAGGGAGTGGAAGGAGATGGGGGGTGGGGTAAGAAGGGGGAGAGGAAGGAGATGGGGGCAGGGTTAGGAGGGGTGGGGAGGAGTGGAAGGAGATGGGCGTGGTTAGGGGGTGCATGGGGAGAGGTGGGTTGGGGGTGGGGGTGGGGGGGGAGGTAAGGAAGTGAACCATTAAGTGGGTGTTGATAAGACTTGTGGGGCAGGATGTACACTATTTGTCCTGCTGCTGCTGAGGTGTGTGTGTGTGTGTGTGTGTGTGTGTGTGTGTGTGTGTAAGGTGGGACTGGGAGGGGTTTGATGTGTGTGTGTGTGTGTGTGTAAGGAGGGACTGGGATGTGTGTGTGTGTGTGTGTGTGTGTGTGTGTAAGGTGTGTGTGTGTGTGTGTGTGTAAGGTGGGACTGGGAGGGGTTTGATGTGTGTGTGTGTGTGTGTGTGTAAGGTGGGACTGGGAGGGGTTTGATGGGTGTGTGTGTGTGTGTGTGTAAGGAGTGAGGGACTGGGATGTGTGTATGTGTGTGTGTGTGTGTGTGTAAGGATCGAGGGACTGGGATATGTGTGTATGTGTGTGTGTGTAAGGTGGGACTGGGAGGGGTTTGATGGGTGTGTGTGTGTGTGTGTGTAAGGAGTGAGGGACTGGGATGTGTGTGTGTGTGTGTTTCGTGGCAATATTTAGAGGACTCGCTTACCTCCAATTTTCTGCATGGCTACATCACAGAGAGAGAGAGAGAGAGATACTGTCTACTCCAGGTGACATCATCATCCCAAAAAGAGAGAGAGAGAGAGAGAGAGAGAGAGAGAGAGAGAGAGAGAGAGAGAGAGAGAGAGAGACTGTCTACTCCAGGTGACATCATCATCCCAGAGAGAGAGAGAGAGAGAGAGAGAGAGGAATGGTTAAACGCATATATCCATACAAAAACACAGAGTAGGCCTAGATAAAAGAGAGAGAGAGAGAGAGAGAGAGAGAGAGAGAGAGAGAGAGAGAGAGAGGCGTTCACCACTCCTTCCTTCCGGTGTGTTCGTTTGT
The DNA here is from genome assembly GCA_033782935.1 of Petrolisthes cinctipes. Taxonomy (NCBI): domain Eukaryota; kingdom Metazoa; phylum Arthropoda; class Malacostraca; order Decapoda; family Porcellanidae; genus Petrolisthes; species Petrolisthes cinctipes. The sequence continues at coordinate 21,292 of JAWQEG010001569.1, read as the reverse complement.
GTGTCAGTGTTCCCAGGGCTGTGTGTGTGTGTGTGTGTGTGTGTGAGTTTGGTATCAGGTGTCGTGGAGTCAAGGCACCGTGTCAAGACCCCCCCTCCCCCCACACACACACACACACACACAGTCCCTCCTAACACACACACACACACACAGTCCCTCCTAACACACACACACACACAACACAGTCCCTCCTAACACACACACACACACAACACACACACAGTCCGTTCCTTCCTTGCTCCAACACACCTATCACTCTATCTTTTATTTTATACAGTGAAAGTTAAAAATTCTGTGGGTTGGATCAGGCGTTATGAGAGCTGTCACGATAGGATAGATAATGCCCGAGGTTAGGTATGGTTAGCTCATGCGATTTCCTCCAATAGTAATTAAATTATATATAATATATTATATTTTATATATCAAAATGACTAATAGATCAGTCGACAGTTCCAAAGTACTCAGAGACAAACATATACTAAGTAATGTAAGTACTGTTGGACACATGAATTAATCTTGTTAGCCTACAGCCCATGCAGGTGGAATTTAAGGGACCCTGTGTGTTGTAGTCAGAAAATTGGAGGTAAACGAGTCCTTCAAATGTCGCCACGAAACACCACCTATATGGAAGGAAGGAGCTTGTTTTGTGGCATAGACAGGAGGAATCAGAAGCCACCAAGTCTCATACACGATCATAGGGTCCTTAATATATAAAATACTCAGCCCAGCACCTCGATCCCAGTACCAAATTTCTATACGACGATAAGTACAAATACCACTCACATTATGAGCTTTTATTGGCACACATCCTTGACAGCCTTGATGGGGTCCAAATAATGCATACTGGACAATATTCACTGGTTACTGGAGAGGGACTTAATAGCTAGAGCATCTTCCACCAGGCCTGTACACTCAATCCCAAATATGTATCCAGGCTTGCTTCTAATAGCCTGATCGAGTATTAAGCGAGTTCAAGCAAAAATGAAACAGGATAAGCGTTGTAATTGGTTCAACAAGACCTGGATACAAATTTTGGATTGCGAGTTTACCTCTTAAAATTCCTGTGTCCAACTCTACAAAGCGGCGTCAACCAGCCAAAACTGTAGCCACTATATAGGTCTATAATTATGTAGAACCTTAATGGGCCTAGCTATAGGTAAATAATGAGCAGCCATCATGCATATATTTGACATAATTATTAGAGGAAAAAGCCTGTTTGTAGTTCAGTTCGTATGATTTTGCAATACTAACTGAGAGGTGTTAAGACCTTTCCCAGGAATTCGTACACAGAGCATTGGTTAAGTTAAGGGAAGATTCTCTTGTTGGTAAATCTGGAGCAACTGATTCCTCCAAACTATGCCATGAAACAGACGCCCTCAGTGGTACTAATAGGGGCCGGATCTGTTTGGAGGAATCACAGACCCTCCGACTCACCAACAAGAAAATTAATCTCCCCTTAACACGCATAATAATATTCTCTCACACGGTAATCCTAACTGAGGCCTCACTGACTTCATCTCCATCACACCTCGACTGACTCATCATACAGGCAGTTGTGGTACTTATCTCAATTCCGACTCATTGTTGGCGTAATGAGGAGAAGGAAGGGAACAGCACTCACTACGTATTCAGGAGGTAAATAGGGTAAGTGTGTGTGTGTGAGTGAGTGTGTGTGTGTGTGTGTGAGTGTGTGTGTGTGTGTTTAATAAGGGTACAGTGTGTGTTGGTGGTAAATCTGGTGCAACTCATTCCTCCAAACTATTTCAAGCAACAGGCCACCATTATTTTTGTTCACCTGGTCCTGTTTCCTGGCATAGTTTGGAGAAATCGAGGCACTCTGATGTACCAAAAGTGTATTGGCCCCTTGATGTAGTAAGTCAAAAATTGGAGGTAAGCGAGTCCTTCAAATATTGCCACGAAACACACACACACACACACACACACTGTACTGTACAGTCACGAGCACTAATAACTTTACAGGTTTGGTTGATGCTTCGAACAGTTCACTTTCACCAACGAAGTAATTTTTCAAAGGAGATCTCATTGTGTATTCATTTACTGTCTCAAGGTATTCGAAGCACACCTGTATACTTATTAGTGCTCGTGACTGTACATGGAAGGAGCTTGTTTCATGGCATAGTCAGGGGGAATCAGAAGTCTCCATTTCTCATACACGATATCAAAGGGTCTTTAAACAGTAATTGGCTGACAAAAAAAAAAAAAAACCAACACACACTAAACACAAGGCTACTCACTTGTTATTAAACTGAGCTTGAATAAGGTTAATTTTACGTGACTATTTTGTGTAAGATATGCAACAATTTTGAATAGTAATGAAGCAGGTGGTGTATTTTATTAATTTATTTTACTATTTTATTGTGAAATGGTGGTGATATACAGATAATAATCCAATTAAAACATACTGCAGCCTTCTTCCAAACTTTATAACACGACACTTATCTGCATTAAACTCCATCTGCCATTTATTACTCCAGTCAACCATTTTGTCCAAATCTTCTTGTAGCTTTTTAAAGCAGTCTCCATTTTTAAATGTTCTTTGTACATTTGCATCATCAGCAAACATATTCATATAAGTGCCATCTGTAACATTTACTTCTATATCATTTATATAAATTAAGAACATTATTGGTGCCAATACTGAGCCCTGAGGAACTCCACTTGTAACCTTCAGCCATGGAGAATAGTTCCCTCTTAGTACTGTTCTCATATTTCTTCATACTAGGAATCTTCCATCCATTTTAGTAGTTTTCTGTTTCATTCCTCCTTTATGTTGTAATGTTTCCATATAAGTCTTTGGTGTGGAACTCTGTCAAAAGCTTTTGTAAAGTCTAAGTAAATACTATCCACCCATCATTGTCTGTTGTGTCAGGGTGTGTGTGTGTGTTGTATGGTGTCTGTTGAGTGTTCTCATCCTCTCCATCTCAACTGACCAAGTTTGAGTATTTATTTACTATATTGCCATTCTGTAGCAGTGTTGCCACATCCGGTTAGGTTTCGGTAGTTTGCCACAGTTACATCCTGGTAGTTTAATTGCTCTGGTTAGGTCCCGGTAGTTTGCCCTGGTTACATCCTGGTAGTTTAATTGCTCCAGTTAGGTCCCGGTAGTCTGCTGCAGTCCAAGTTAAATTAGTTTAGATCAGTCTAATTCCAAAACGCCACATTTGAATATTTTGGAAATGGAGCTTTGCCGAGGGAAATGTCATAGATTGAAAATAGTTATAATGGTATAATTAGTGGATAATTATACTAGAAAAACCATCACAGAGAATGGCAATAAAGTATTTACCTGGTTTTTATCGTACATCGTCACACAATGTCAATTATGTTTGAAAATAATCATGTTGTGTAGGGAATGTGTGTAGAAAATAATGACCAACTACTGTATATGTGTAGGATATGTGACTACTCCAACTTTGATAGTAGTTTTGTAGGGTTCAATTCCTTGGTGGTGGTGACCCTGGGGTAACTGGCTCTTGTCATAATTATACCTTGTTATCATACATGTGGAGAGAAACACCCATACATCTATCCGTCTTATGAGACCCTGTTATGTAGTAGTAAAATTGGAGCTAAACGAGTCCTTCAAATATTGCCGTGAAACACACACACCTATATGGAAGGAGCTTGTTTTGTGGATTAGTCAGAAGGAATCAGAAGCCACCACATCTCATACACCATCACAGAGTCCTTAAGGTAGAAGTGCAGTGTTGGTAAATCTGGAGCAACTGATTCCTTCAAACTATTCCAAGCAACATGCAGAACACCATTATTTTTGTTCATTTGGTCCTGTTTCCTGGCATACTTTGGAGGAATCATGACACTCCAATGTAATAAATATGATTTACCCCCTTAATATTAAAGGTGGTGAATGAAAACAACAATTGACTCTGTGTTTATAACTACATTTCAAATAACTGGGAAATACAACGGCAAAAAACAACAACCATCTGCTGTTCCCCTAAAATTAATATCCACAAGCAGTAACAGGGTGTAAGTGTTCTACTCCAGGCCAACATGACCACTTGTCAAAAACACCGGCAAGCAGCAGGTAGCAGCATTAAGACCCATTAGTTAGTTTTTACCTTGGTGGACACACACACATACACACATAGTTTTTACCTTGGTGTACACACACACACACACACACTAGCAGACAAAAACACCAAAAGGAACACAACTTGTGGTCAAATATCTATCTACATTCACCACAAAGTTGGTAGACAGTCTTTTAGTGCAAATTAATAACGAATGAATATTGATGCCTTCATTATCAACAACATGTTCAATACAAGTAATTTCTATTTTTGGTGTTTTGTTTCACAACATTTCACACTGCCAGGACATATATACTATGTGTGTGTACACCTGACTATGTCCACATGTATGTGTATCAAAGAGGTGTAAGTCCTCCATGGACAGCATACATCCAGCATAGTTCAACCTCGTACACACACACAAACACACACACACACACACGGATGTGCCTCTGCTGAATAAACAAACCTTTGGTAACCTCACCAGGATTTGAACCTGGTTTTGTACCAAACAGGTGGTTTCCTATTCAGAGACAAGAGAATACAAATTCTGGTGAGATTACCAGAAATTTATCAGTGCATCCTTTTCATACACACCTGGCCAGAATATTCTAAAAAAAACCATTGCTGCATTGACAAATTAAAAAGTAACTGAATGCCATATTAGAAGTTTAGCATCTAAGCTTCTCCCAATTACCATTTTTTAATAAATAAAATAATGCTTGAAATGGGAATAATCTGTCCTAGTATTATTATAAGATGTGCATATATGTATTGTCTACATTACTCTGAAATTGCCATATGACTACTGATGAAGGCAGGCACGATAGTTATCATAGTCTAGCAGTCTTCATGCAGACCTGGAGTCTTTCTTTTATTTCTAAAATCTAAGACGGGAATGTCACAAGAATTTTTAAATTTTATACTCGAGATGATTATTACTGGTGTGGGGGTGTTTTGCTACACAACACAGCTCCCATACATCAATGTTACACAAACCATTCCCTGCTCTCATCCTTTCCCTCTCACTCTTCATTTTCTCACTCCTTTCCTCCTATCTCTCATACATCAATTGTACACAAACCATTCCCTGCTCTCATCCTCATCCTCTCCCTCTCCCTCTTCCCTCTCTCTCTCTCTCTATCTCTCTTCATTTTCTTACTCTTAACCTCTTTCCTCTTATCTCTCATTCCTTTTCATCTTTCGAGTCTCTAACCTGGGAACAACTGGTGGCAAAGTCAGGCACTAAGAACTCCATACTTGGTCTTCTTTACAATGGCTCGGTAGATCTTGCCTGATCAATTAACCAACCATTCTTGGGATCCCTGATGTATGTATGTATGTATTTATGTACAATGGAAGGACTCTATCCCATCTTTCCCTGACAGTTTTTATGAGTGTGTGTGTAAGAGAGATTCTTTGTGGAGAGCAAAATTGCGCTGTTTATGGGACCCTGTGATGTAGTCAGAAAATTGGAGATAAACGAGTCCTTCAAATATTGCCACAAAACATAGCACCTATTGCATATGGATGGAGCTTATTTCGTGGCATGGTCAGGAGGAATCAGAAGCCTCCAATTTTCATACAAGATCACAGGGTCCTTAATATATTGCCATCATTGTTTACTCTGTATCCCGGGTGTGAGGTGTTCTTAGTGCCCGACAATGCGTTGTTGCTTCTAAACCATCAGACTTAATCCTAGCACAGCAGATCATTCTTCAATTTGATACAAAGAGCGGAACACGAAAATAAATCAGTGTCCAAGATTCCAAATTATAAAAAATCCAACAAACAGAATGGAGGTTCTGCATCCTACAATAGGGTTTGAAATAAAGAGTTGTTGGGAGTAAATACTGTACTGTACTGTATATATATAATAATAATAATAATATCCACACCATTCAGAAGTAATCATTAGTGGGAGGTGACGCTGGGAGGCCCCAGGGCTCATCTGTTTCCCGGTAACACGTAGAGCTTTAAGAGGCGGGGAAGATATTGTTGGCATATTGTTTGTAAGCTACTGGTTCATCCATATTATACCATGGAAAACACACTCTCTCAATGTACAGTCGGCAGCATAAGTTGGCTTCATTTACACCTGTGTATATATTAGCTATAGTGATGTAATACAATTTTAATGCAGAGATGACAGATATAGTTCTCATATGGTAAATTTCGTATGTTGTTGAAATAAAAACCAATTCAGAATGCAACTATCTGGTCATATTAGCAATACTAAGTACATGAGATGGAAGCGAATTTATGCTGCCGACTGTACTGTTGCCAAAATATGAATTGCGACAACTATTGATGGAATATTAAGTATATTAATTAATGTCCATAGTTGTTTGTAGGGATCATAGGTATGTAATAAGAAGAAAATATACATATCCTTTTGTATTACATGCTTATGATCTCTATAATTAGTAGTGGGTGTTAATATAGTTAACGTTTCACCAAGATTTGTTGCAATTTATATTTTGGCAACCGTACAGTCTGCAAAAATAGTATTGGAACCTCTCCTATGGATAGTTATAGTTAATTTCAATGTCAGGGTGGATTCAATACTTAAATTTTTGCTGATTGTACAGTGTTGTTTTATGGCACAATTTGGAGAAATAGGTGGCCTTCAATTCACCAACTACATATTAATATCCCCGTTTAGTCAATATTCCTATGATATGAATAACAACACACAACAGTCTAATGCCAACTCACTCAATAACTCAAAAGCCTTCCTTTGTTTTGTTTGTTTTAGTTATATTTTAAGTGACATAACTTCTACATTAATATAATTTTTGCACAATAACAATGACATTTGGTCTGATATAATGATACAAGAAGGCAGCCTAAGGATACGTCATAGCTAAGCCACCTAAATCTTCACTCACTCAAGAAAATGCACCAAATACATCTGATCCTCGATATAACAAGAATATAACAAACACTTTGTTTAGAAACCCTGTGATTGTGTATTGCAAATTGGAGGCTTTTGATTCCTCCTGACCATGCCATGAAACCAGCTCCTTCCCTATAGGTGTGTGTGTGTTTGGTGGCAATATTTGAGGGACTCGTATACCTCCAATTTTCTGACTACATCACAGGGTCCCTAAACACAGGACCATTAAATATTGTGTGGTTTTACGGGACCCCATGATGTAGTAAAAAATTGGAGGTGAGAGAGTCCTTCACACATTGCCATGAAACACACACACCTACATTAAAGGAGCTTGTTTCGTGGCCTAGCTAGGAGGAATCAGAAGCCACCACCAGGTCTCAGGGTCCCTTAATAAATGAGGAATTGATTGAGGAATGTAGAAGTGGCTGGACAAGGTTATAATCTGTGTATAGAATAAGACAGGTAAGGAATATCAGTTTGTGAGAGTAAAATCTATGTGTAGAATAATAAGACAGGGTTAATTAATAGATATTATTTTGTATATGAAAAAAGACAGGGGTAAGGAATATGAGTCCCATGGTGTGTAGAATAATACAGGAGAAAAGCCCCTTCCACATGAGGCAAAAAGACGACGGGCACGGCCAACTGAGTGGAATTCTCTCGCTTTTTACCAGTGTTACCATGTCAAACAGTCCCCGGTACCCATTGGCCATTTGTGCCAGACACCTACCCACAAATTTGGTAACAGTGTCTGCCAGCCGTCTTTTGCCTCTCGTGTGTAAGGGACTTGAGGAGTACACATCTGAATGTACAGTTGTAGAATAGAGTTTATTTACCTCCATGGGGATCCCACTATACTCTAGCACACACATTTAGTTGACCATAATGCTTTCTTGCTGATTCATTATGTTTCATTACGATTGAAATTTCCTGTCAATCAATCATTTTCGTCGTTATATAATTCATTATCATTTATTCATAACTCTTTCATTACTAGACCAAGGTGTGCATGTGCTAGGATATGAAGGACCCCATGGGGGTAAAGAAACTTCTTTCCGCAAATGTACAAAATGAGGAGTTGACAATAAGTACACATATTGTGTTATACCGAGGGTCTATTGTACGGCTAAATTATATACAGTACAAAAGAGACATGGACCAATGGGGCTGGCAGCAACCCGACTATACCAACACAGATGGTGAAGGTGACGGACCACAGACAGTGACCCAACTCTACCGTCACAATCCACAACTTCTAAGCCCACCCATGATGTATAGGCCTGGGTGTATGCAGGAACATTCATGGTATTAACAATGGTGTGGTACTGCTACAATGACTCTGTTGTTTTTCTATGGAGCCATTATATTGGTACCATGCCATTATAATGTTCTTGAATATGGCCCATACTGTAGAGTTAAGAGTTGGTTTGTCCACACTAGCTGACCTCTTGGTATGATGGCTAAGTATGTTGTTGCTGTTGTTGTTTATATACAGTACTCATGAATACACTTATACATACATATGCTATGTTTAGTTAGTGTGTAAATAATATACGGGTAAATTATGACATTAACAAGGACAGTTACATTTCTTCATTAGCTATCCTTTTGGTACAATGGTTTTTCTTTGTCATTTACATTATGGTACTATATATTATATAACCGGCGATGTAGACCGCGTTTGGTCAAATACATGAATAAAACAATATTCCTTCATACAAAGAGGACAACTTGAATTATTAACTCTACTTCATCTCTCCTGAGTGAGAGAGGAAGTGAAGGAATGTGACTACATTGGACACAGTAGTATTGAAGTTACATAGACAAGAAGCAGAACTAAAGAGATGAAGTGAATGAATGCATGGTCTCCTTTTTGGAATAATCACCCGCGAAGAAGTGCAACAAAAAATCCAATGACGCCACGTTGCATTAATTAACGGAAAATAAACCTCCGAGACAACGCAACGAATACAACGCGACACTTTGATGCATTAATTAAAGTAAAATAAACTACCAAGACAATGCAACGAAAACAACGCGACAACTTTGCAAAACAGAGGCGAAGATTGGAGTTAAAGAAGAGTCGCATTACATATATTATAAAGACCCACAACTCTGCAGATGGTTAGGTTAGTACACAGCATTCTGAACCCCATGCAAGGGAAAGTCTCTCGCGTGTGCGATGACAACTGGTATGATCACTCCATACGCTTTATAATCATGGGGTCAGCACAGGAGGCGTAGTCACAGCTTAAACTCAGACTTTTCCTTGCATCTGACCCTATTATTATCATTATTTTTTTTTTTTTTTTTATCTCGGAGACACCCGGAAGGCAATGTTTGTCCATATTCAAATACCATAAAAAAACAAAAAAAAAAACAAAGGCTGGAATAAATTACTGCAAAGAGGCTAAGTATCTTAAAGAGATGTGTGTAATTACATCTACAGCCTAACCACTTGAAGATTTACTCACTGGAAGTTCACCAAAGAATCTCACACTACAGTAAGATTTGACCCAGGGACAGCAGACTAATGGGCCATCACAACCAAGACGAGCGTCACTGTAAACCCACTTGGCTTGGTGGAGCCCTCGGAACACAATATCATCAGCTGGAAGTGTACTCATTTAATTCTCAATGCCAGGGAAATGTGGAATCATATATTACATATGGCAATTGTTCTCTCGATGCCATAGACAACATTTTAGCATGTGCTGTAGTCAGGAAATTGAAGGTAAACGAGTCCTTCAACTATTGCCACGAAACACACACACACCCTATCTGGAAGGAGCTTGTTTGTTTTGTGGTATAGTCAGGAGGAATTGCAAGCCTTCATTTATCATACAGGCTTACAGGGTCCTTAAAGGGAGAAACTCTTTGACAGTAATTATAAATTAGAGGGCTACTGATTTCTTCAAACCATCCCCTGAAACAAATCATCTCAGAGTATCTAATAAGGGAAACGTTTCATGACAGTGTTTGGAGGGATCAGTAGCCCCTTCTGAGTTTACTAAAAGATTTTCTCCTTTTAAGGCATGGCATTATTTGGGTACTGGGTAATAATTTTTAAACACACCAACAGTTGACCAAATTTACTACAGTTGGGCAAACCAAGACACTCTCCAGGAAATGTGGCCCAAAGTTTGCTGCCAAGTGGACACCCAGAAATCAATCACAGTCACAATTATCTAGTCAAAATATGAACCCACAGTAAACCCTTAAAATGACGCTCTCTCTATATATATATACTTTTGTTCTATAACCAAGATACCTGTACTTATCAAATAATGATGAACACTACTAGTGGACTAAAAAAAGGCAGGGAGTGGAAGGTACAGGAATGGGGCAGGGAGTAGGGAGGGGGAGAAAGGGGGCACATAATTTCTCTTGCTTCACTAGAAAATATTCCTCCTAAATGTGGGTGGGTGGGGCAGGGTGGTGGTGGGTGTTTGGGTGCAGTGGTTGGTGCTAGTGGCAGAGTGTGGGCAGGGTGAGGGGCGCAGGGCGAGGGGTGACTTAGGACGCAGCAGGCTGGGTCATATCCTGGCTTGGTGTGGTTGTCTGCACTGGGCCTGCACCATTGGCCGCCTCCAGAGCTGCCTTCTCCCCCTCGGCTTCCTTCAGGGCCTCCTCGAAGTCCTGTGTCGAGTTGGAGCCAGATCCGCCCATACGAGTCTGCTGAAAGGACAAACCATCAGCTCGTATTGCTTAACACAGAGAATTCATTAGGGAGTGAAATTGAAGAAATACACAGTTAGCACAACAACACAATTACACTTGATCCTCTACAATCACAAGAATTATACTTTTTCCTTTCTAATTCAAAATATATCTGAAAACTCATAATTATTCTCTGACTGCTTTCAAGGACAAACCATCAGCTTGTATTTGTACTTGACTCACCGACTGCACCACAAGAGAATAAAATTAACATTAAATATATACACTTGACCCTTTCCAGTTTCTAATCCAAAACTTATTATCTGAAACAAACTCATAATTATTCTCTTATTGCCTTTTAAAGATAAACAATAGTGTAAAACAAACCCCAAATAAATGGTACAGTACAGTGCCCTGTAAGGCATGAAATTCTCTACCATGAAAGCATAATCTACTGACTCAAAAGTAAAAGGTGCACTACAATTGCCTTACTGTATAACCATAAACCTAAAACAATAATTACAATACAATATCATTTTGAGCAAGTCCCAATCCAGTAATCAAAAGGGCAACAGCAGCAGTTCAAATTGGAAGTCTCTTCACCAGGTGTGATGTGTTGCAAAATGTCAAAAAAATGCATCAAGGGATCCGGTGATGTAGTCGGAAAATTGGAGGTAAACGAGTCCTTCAAATGTTGCCACGAAACACACACACACACACACACCTATATGGAAGGAGCTTGTTTCGTGGCATTGTCAGGAGGAATCAGAAGCCTCCAATTTTCATGCACGATCACAGGGTCCCATAACCCCTGAGAACAAAATGTCAATTCTCAAACCCTGACATTTTGGCTGTTGCTGCAATCTATTATGAAAAGGAAAAATACTCCTCGTTCTCTCTCCCATCCACCAACTGTGAAGCTTTTTCTTTTGCCTTGTGGTAATGGCTGCCAGTGGTGGTGGTTCTCAGTGAAAGGGAAAATACTGTTAGTCTGTTGTGTACAGGTATCCCAGTACTTGCACCCAGCCATAATAAGGTATGATGTGGGAGGACATTATTATTATTATTATTGGGGAAGGATTTAATTAAGGACCCTGTGATTGTGTATGAAAATAGGAGCCGTCTGATTCCTCCTGACTATACCACAAAACATGTAGGTGTGTGTTTCGTGGCAATATTTGAAGGACTCGTTTATCTCCAAATTTCTGACTACATCACGAGGTCCCTTAATTAAGAAAAATCTATACAGTTCAAATTTTTAAGTGGATGTACAGGTGGCCACAGGAATTCCTACACAGGCTATATGGAAAGAGTGGTCATTATTGTGGAAGTACTGCAATGAATGATCTACCAAGTGACTCTGTGATTAGCAAAACAACAAACCTAATAATAATGTTGTATTAAAGTTACATAGTTTACAATACATTATCTGTATATTTTAAGGGGATAGTATACTTTTGGTTTTGATACATTATAGAGCCTTGATTCCAACATAGTATGCCAGGAAACAGGACCAGATTAACAAAAATAATGGTGGCCTGTTGCTGGGAATAGTTTGGAGGAATAATTATCTCCAAAAATGACTAAACTATACCCTCCCCTTAAGCCTTCGAAAACAACAGTGTGTGTATGAATTCTTGTGGCTGATAGTACAACACTGGGCTGTATTCAAGAACATTCATAGTGCATACGATGGCGTGGTACCGGTACAATGGCTCCATAGACAAACCACAGAACCGTCGTACAGTACCACACCATCGTATACACCATAGATGTTCTTGAATACGGCCCTCACTATCTTTAGGCTACCTGAAAAGAATGCAGAAATTATGTGAAGTAATAAAGAGATGGAGAGGAAGAAATGAGGGACAGAGAAAGCAAGGGAAGACAGGAAAGAACACCAACAGTATTCATGATGGCATGTGTGTGTGTGTGTGTGTGTGTAGGGATGAGCACGTGGAAGCTTTGACGTGTGGCTGGTCGTGTATGGCTTCACCTCTAGTGTTTCATAATGCGTGCAACTGTTGATCTTTGTGTGTGTGTGAGTAGAAAATTACAGTACAGTAAAACTCATCTCTTAGGCAGGGATACCCAGACCATCCCCGAAGGAAACATGACCAAAAAATACACATATAATGGAAGAAAACATGCCTGAGAAATACACATAATGTGGTCATCCATCACTTATCATCCAGCCATTGTCATAACAGAGAGGGCCCTCCTAACGCTGTTCACTTTTCTGTCTACTGTACTGTCAATCCAGTTCAAACCAATTCCAGCCAATATTTCCATTTTACCTCACCACAGATTAGTAAACAGACAGATAATATGTGTTTACTCATGTTTATTTCCTCACTCTCATTCATATGCTAGTGAGTGTGAAGTAAGGAAAGGAGAAAAATGGAATAAAAATACAGTTGCAGGAAAGCGACTGTGAGTGAGAGGGAGTGGGACGAGAAGAGTGAGAGGGAAATGGAGCGTGAGTGTGTGTGAGGGAGAGTAATGGACTGAGAGAGCACTATCTTGTGTCTAGTATATTTCCTTTGACATACTATACTCTAGATATAAACTATTGTAGCAAAATAATCTTAAAATATAAAACACACACAATAACACAATACATCCACCATAAAAAAAACACTTAGAGGACCGTGTGATCGTGTCTGAGACCTGGTGGTGACTTCTAATTCCTCCTGACTATGCCACGAAACAAACAAGCTCCTTTAATGTATGTGTGTGTGTGTGTGTGTTTCATGGCAATTTTCTGACTACAGTACATCACAGGGGGTCCTTAAAATGGTTGATACTGCAAACAAGAAGCAACAACAAACAACACAGAAAGGGAAACAGATACTAAGGAAGAAAATGCACACAGAAGCATAATATGACAAAGTGAGAAAAGACAGAGAGAAGCTGGAAATGTACAGTCAAGCGCACAAATAAGTATATAGCTTTAGTTGAAGCTTTGAACAGTCCACCAATTCACTCAAAACAAACTAATTCCAATAGAGATCGTATTGTGCATATATTTACTGTCTCTGGATACTTATTAGAGCTAGTGACTGTACTTGGACGGACAAGCAAAGGGAGAGGAAATAGAAATGCTCACAAAGTACACATAAACATTTGTAGAATATGTACTGTACTTTTTGATCATGTGTACAGTACATACAAGTTTAAAAGATAAACACATACTAAAAGGGTATAGAGAGATATTTAGAGAAAGACATACAGTGTACTGGTATAGACAGTACCATATATGCAGAGAGAAAGGGAGTAATGAATAAAATAAAAAATGACAAACACAGACAATGATACAGACACAGGCAAAGCAAGTGAAGCGAGCACAACAACACACAGACAGAGAGAGATGTATGAGAACCAGAAAAATAAATCTTCCATAAACCACAGACAATGATAGATGTATGAGAACCAAAAAAAAAAAAAAAAAAGACAAATATAAAGCTGGCACAACAGACAGACAGACAGACAGAGAAGTATTATAACCACTGCTTACACTGACCCTGGCGGCGGAGTAAACCCCACCGACACGTTCCTCAAATGACTTGAAGGTTGGTGTCTCCTTCAGCTGGCCAAACTTGGCACCGATGCCGCCAAACAGTGAGGATGTCTTCTCACCCACTGCGCTCATGGCACCGGCGGTCTTCTGGTACCTGCGGAGGGAAAAGGGATGATATTAGATACAAGTACAAGTGTATGTGTGTAAATATTATTAGGGGGACACTCATGACCACTTCTATCTTGTGGTCCATGCCATCTGTGGTTAGTCCTGATTCAAGATAACATTAGACTAAACAGCTACTGAAAGGAATTACTTGAGCCACTATATAATGATCTAACAAAGCATTAAGGGACCCTGCGATGTACTCTGAAACTTGGAGGTAAATGGGTCCTTCAAATACAGCCACAAAACACACACACCTATATGGAAGGAGTGTGTTTCGTGGCATAGATGGGAGGAACCACGAGCCTCCAATTTCCACACACAATCACAGTGTCCTTAATTACATCAACTCCTAATTACAACATGAACATTTTCCAGAAACTGAGGAGAGTCTGGCAACACGACGACCCCAACAAAAACGTCCACCACTTGCTATGCTTCTCTATCCCTCCCTCCAGCATCACTTAAGGGACCCTGTGATGTAGTTAGTCCTTCAAATGTTGCCACAAAACACCAACCTACAATGAAGGAACTTGCTACGTGGCAGTCAGGGGGAATCAGAAGCCTCCAATTTCCACACACGATGATCACAGGGTTCCTTAAATAGTTATGGTACGGTAAGGGAGCAGCTTTTATAAAGTTGTTGATACGGTAAGGGAGCAGCTTTTATAAAGTTGTTGACACTATCCTGCCTCATACTGCTTATCCCTCCCCCCCATCCCCCCAAGTCTGTTCCTCCCTGCATGGTTTTAAAATGACCTACAGTACCTTTTTGCTTGTCTTCTGAAAATACCTTACATGGAATAATGTTCACACTTTCGCGAGAAGTTAGCTTTTTTTTTCTTCTTCTTTTCTTTTGCATTTTTTTTCTTTTTGATCAACCGTTTATTTTTATTTCTCACCATTATCGACTCATCTTTACCATTGCTTCATTTCCTGCCATTATCAACTTATCTTGTCCCATCGTAGCCATTAAAATCTCGGGCAGTTTTCCCTTCCCCAGGTGTGAACACAATCTGAGAATCCCCGTAATGAATGACACAGGCGTCGGCATTTTTGTACGGCACATTTTGAAACTCCTCGCCAAGAATCCCCACCAAAATTGTTTGACATAACTTTGCCCACTATTTTCCACGCCTTCCTCGTCCCACCTCGCCTCGACATCCCTTATTACACCTTATTACACACGTCTTCAAATGTCAGGGGGATGCTTACTAACTCAAACTCTAATTTCCCCTTGTTCCTGGCTCTATCTAATCCTTCTTTACTTTCCCCCTTACCCTTCCTAGATCATATTTTAGATTTTTTAGGTGAGTCTTAAATTCCAGATGGATTCTCTATTAGATGGGTTTAAACGGTGGTAATTCTATTTTGTTCCATTGGAGTGCCATGATTCCTTTAAAGTATGCCAGGAAACCGGACCAGATGAACAAAAATAATGGTGTTCTGTTGCTTGGAATAATTTGGAGGATTCAGTTGCTCCAGATTTACCAACACAAAACTTCCCCCTTAACACGCCCTAAATATTTTTTTTTATGGAACTGAAACAAGTCTATGATGACCATTGATCATTTTCGCCCCAACATAAATAAAATGAGAAAAACAACTCTTCTTCAATAAACCACACACGATTTCAATTTCCCTGGGATAATTCATTAAAAATTCTCATTACTCTTGGTAAAATTTCCATGCAAAAATAATTTATACAGTTATTTACAATTAACTCTTCCATAAATATTGGCCACTATCTGTACATTATTTTCAGTGTTAAAATCTTCTTCTCTTTTCTCTTATCTATCTACACAGAAAGATAAATACCCATACACAGAACACACAGTACGAGACAGAGAGCAAGGTACACACACACACACACACACACAGTAAGAGACAGAGAGCAAGTTCCACACACACACAGTACGAGACAGAGAGCAAGGTACACACATACACACACACACACAGTAAGAGACAGAGCAAGGTACACACACACACACACACACACACACACACACACACACACACACACACACACACACACACACACACACACACAGAGTAAGAGACAGAGAGCAAGTTCCACACACACACACACACACACACACACACAGTCAACATACAGGAAGAGAAGAGAGTGTGTCTATTTCTGTGCCAGTGAAATTACTACCGTAGCTAGATTAATCCATGTTGTGTTGGCTGTAATGATGGTAGAGTCCAGCCAGTCACTTTGTATCCTTAGTTCTCGGCAGGTTACAGAGGTCAGGATAATTATTGGGTCTATTTCTGTCTCTGTATTCACTTATATATGTATGTATGTATGTATGTATTTATATGTATAATGTATATATATATATATCTTGTTAATTTATCCTATGTTCTTCCCTACCAATGTATAGTTTTTTTTTTTATACGTAGTTTTATGCCAACCTTAATCTGCCTTGAAACACATACATACATACATACATACATACATACATACATACATACATACATACAGTACAAACAGGTATACATGAACATAGTCGTAATATCTCTCTCTCTCTCTCTCTCTCTCTCTCTCTCTCTCTCTCTCTCTCTCTCTCTCTCTCTCCAAATAACTAATTATCAGACTTTAAATTAAAATAAACAAATGGTGCTTGCTCTTTGCTCCAATTCCAGTAAAATATAAAATAAACATGGACGTCCCCGAGGATAAAGTGACTACATTACCTGTGAAAAAAATCGACGTAAAAAATAGCAAAGTACACACACTTATCTCTAATTGGCTCCTGGCTGAAGAGTGAAGGTGAGAGGTGTGGTGTGGTGTGTAGGGAGGTGTGTAGTGTAGGGAGGTGTGGTGTGTATGGAGGTGTGGTGTGGTGTGTAGGGAGGTGTGGTGTGTTGTGTAGGGAGGTGTGGTGTGGTGTGTAGGGAGGTGTGGTGTGGTGTGTAGGGAGGTGTGGTGTGGTGTGTAGGGAGGTGTGGTGTGTTGTGTAGGGAGGTGTGGTGTGGTGTGTAGGGAGGTGTGGTGTGGTGTGTAGGGAGGTGTGGTGTGTAGGGAGGTGTGGTGTGGTGTGTAGGGAAGGGGAGGTGTGGTGTGTAGGGAGGTGTGTAGTGTACGGAGGTGTGGTGTGTAGGGAGGTGTGGTGTGTAGGGAGGTGTGGTGTGTAGGGAGGTGTGGTGTGTAGGAAGGTGTGGTGTGTAGTGAAAGGGAGGTGTGGTGTGTAGGGAGGTGTGTAGTGTAGTGTACGGAGGTGTGGTGTGTAGGGAGGTGTGGTGTGTAGGGAGGTGTGGTGTGTAGGGAGGTGTGTAGTGAAAGGAAGTTGTGGTGTGTAGGGAGGTGTGGTGTGTAGGGAGGTGTGGTGTGTAGTGTAGGGACGTGTGTATGGTGTAGTGTGTAGTGAACTGTGGTGTGTATGCTCCATATGGTGTATAATGAAGAAAAAACAGTCAATTCCAGTAGAAATAAAGCTATCTCTAATCCTAGCTATCTATCAATCTATTTCATGAGTGTAGACAGTAACAATACCCTAATATAAGTCAGATGCTGGGGACAATAATAATAATAATAATAATAATAATAATAATAATAATAATAATAATAACGATAATAATAACGATAATAACGATAATAATAATAATAATAACAATAATAATAATAACAATAACAATAATAATAATAATAATAATAATACTGAGACGAACGTGAGGAAAAAAAAAAAGATTCTCGTCCCTATATTGTAATGAGTGACTTTTACCATTACAAGTAAAAGTTTCTGACCCCTCCGTTATATCCTACGTGGAACCAACTTGATATTGGTATGAATTGTTTATCTTCCACCTGGACTGTAGTGAATTCATGTGTCCAACTGAATCACAATACGTAAACACAGGGGGTCATTTTGGTACAGATAGTAAGGACAGTAATTTGGTTATTCACTATCTATTTATCGTATGTTTCTTTCCTTTTAACATTCTTACTTCCCTCTATAGGAGACAAGGGAGGAAGAGCAGGGGGAAGATGAGGGGGAGAGAAGAGGAGGGGGAGAGAAGAGGAGGGGGAGAGAAGAGGAGGGGGAGAGAAGAGGAGGGGGAGAGAAGAGGAGGGGGAGAGAAGAGGAGGGGGAGAGAAGAGGAGGGGGAGAGAAGAGGAGGAGGAGAGAAGGGGCAAGAGGAGGGGCAAGAGGAGGGGCAAGAGGAGGGGCGCAAGAGGAGGGGCGCAAGAGGAGGGGCGCAAGAGGAGGGGCGCAAGAGGAGGGGAAGAGGAGGGGAAGAGGAGGGGAGAGATGGGGCAAGAGGAGGGGGAAGGAGGGGGAAGAGGAGGGGCAAGAAGAGGGGAAGAAGAGGGGAAGAAGAGGGGCAAGAAGAGGAGGGGCAAGAAGAGGAGGGGCAAGAGGAGGAGGAAGAGGAGGGGGAAGAGGAGAGGGCGGATGAAAGTTTAAGAAGTGGCACCACCGCATAAGGCAAGAGGGAATAGAGAGGGAAAGAAGAGAAGAGAGGAAAGGGGAAGAGAAGAGAGGAAAGGGAAAGAGGGGAGAGAAGGCTGAGGGGAAAAATGGGGTTAGGGGAAGAGTGGAAGGGGAACAGATGAAGGTGAGAGAGAGAGAGAGAGAGAGAGAGAGAGAGAGAGAGAGAGAGAGAGAGAGAGAGAGAGAGAGAGAGAGAGAGAGAGAGAGAGAGAGAGAGAGAGAGAGGTGACAGAAGAGAAAGAGAGGAGGTTTGAGAGAGACAGACAGGCTGAGAATGAGGAGGTTGGAGAGAGAGAGAGAGAGAGAGAGAGAGAGAGAGAGAGAGAGAGAGAGAGAGAGAGAGAGAGAGAGGAGAGAGAGAGAGAGAGAGAGACGAGATGAGAGAGAGAGAGATATGTTGAGAAATGAAAGAAGGTCAGAGAGAGTGGGAAAGAGGTTGAGAAGGGAAAGAAAGTCAGAGAGAGTGGGAGAGAGGTTGAGAAAGGGAAAGAAGGTCAGAGAGAGAGAGAGAGAGAGAGAGAGAGAGAGAGAGAGCAGTCGAGGCAAGGCAACGTCGCACACAACACCACCACCACCACCACCACCAAGCTCGGAAGATCAATATATTATTTTTTCCCCTCCGTGTGTGTGTGTGTTGTGTGTGTGCCGCCTACCTGGCTTGTTTGTCTCTGTTTGTGCTGTGTGTGTGTGTGTGTGTGTGTCGTGTGTGTGTGTGTGTGTGTGTGTGTGTGTGTGTGTGTGTGTGTGTGTGTAAGCCACCTGTGTGTAGCCTTAAAAATTTATATGTGTGTGTGTGTATGTATGTAATGTTTTCTATGAAGAGTAAAATTCCAAGCCCAGAGAAATACACACACACGACACACACACACACACACACACACACACACACACACACACACACACACTACACACACACATTACGAGGTTAAACGAGAATTATTATTACAGAAGCAGTCGACTACATTCTATAAAATACATACATACACACATACATACATACATACCTACCATACCAGTCCAATACAAACCACAACAAAGATATTCCAAGACAATCCCCTTCCCCTTCCTTTCCTCATAACATTATACTGTGTGTGACCTTTGATACTCATGTTATTATTATTATTATTTATTTTGATCATGTTATTTTATTATTTTTTGACTCATGTTATTTTTATTATTATTTTTTATTTTTTGACTCATGTATTTTTATTATTATTTTTATTTTTTTGACTCGTTATTTTATTATTATTTTATTTTTTGACTCATGTTATTTTTTATTATTTATTTTTACTTTTTTTTGACTTCATGTTAGTATTATTATTATTTTTATTTTTTTGACTCATGTTAGTATTATTATTATTTTTATTTTTTTGACTCATGTTATTTTTTTATTATTATTTTTATTTTTTTTGACTCATGTTATTATTATTATTATTTTTATTTTTTTGACTCATGTTATTTTTATTATTATTTATATTTGTTTTGACTCATGTTAGTATTATTATTATTTTTATTTTTTTGACTCATGTTTATTTTTATTATTATTTTTATTGTTTTTGACTCATGTTATTTTTATTATTATTTTTTTTTGACTCATGTTATTTTTATTATTATTTTGTATTTTGTTTGACTCATGTTATTTTTATTATTATTTTTTATTTTTTGACTCATGTTATTTTTGTGTGTACTAGTACAAGAGGGATTAAATAGTTGGTAAATCTGGGAGCAACTGAATCCTCCAAACTATACCAAGCAACAAGACACCATTATTTTTTCTCTTCTTGTCCTGTTTCCTGGCATACTTTGGAGGAATCAAGGCACTCCAATGTACCAAAAATGAATTACCTATACCCCCTTAAGGACCCTGTGATTGTGATCGTGTAGGAGAATTGGAGACTTGTGATTCCTCCTGACTATGCCACGAACAAACAAGCTCCTTCCATATATATACATAGGTGTGTGTGTGTGTGTGTGTGTGTGTGTGTGTGTGTGTGTGTGTGTGTGTCGTGTGTAGGTGTGTGGGTGTGTGTGTGTTTCGTGGCAATATTTGAAGGACTCACTAACCTTCAAATTTCTGACTACATCACGTGGGGTCCTTTAATAGCACGAATTTATGACTTAGTCTGTACTGAACCTGACTACCTAACAAGCACACAAAGCACTCAGCCACGCCCTGTATGTGTGTGTGTGTGTCCTGCGTAGTATCCAAGATGTGTTGAGCGTGTGTTGCGTGTGGAGCAGCGTATGTATGTATGTGTGTGTCTGTGCATGTATACTCTTCTCGTGTGCATGTGCGTGACAGGTAATGTGTGTACGTTGTGTGTGTGTGTGTCTTGTCCTTGGATGTCTGTGATTGCTGTCCTTGTTGCTGTGTGTGTGTGTGTGTGTGTGTGTGTGTGTGTGTGTGTGTGTGTGTGTGTGTGTGTGTGTGTGTGTGTCCCTCTCTATTCCCATCCTGATTTATTCTCTCTCTATCTTTCCTTGTCTCCTCTGTTCTACTCTTCACTCGTTTCTTCCTCTTTCCTTCCTCCCTCTTATCTTCTCTGTTCTC
>JAWQEG010001568.1:75000-102818 GCA_033782935.1 Petrolisthes cinctipes | reverse complement strand
GGGTGGGATGGGATAGGGTTAAGGGTAGATTATCTTGTTGGTGAGTTGGAAGGTCTGCGAGTCCTCCAATCCATGCCACGAAACATACAATTCTAATGTTACTTTATTGGGGGAATCTGTTTCGTGGCATAGTTTGGAGGAATCAGTAACCTTTCAATTTATCAACAAGAGAATCTCCCTTTACTGTGAGATAATATAATTTAGTGTTAAATAGTATGATAAATTTGGTAATATCATGTTTTAGTGTGCAGTTATTAATTATTTATCTTGTTATTTATCATGTTATTGTGAGTGTTATTAGACTGTACAGACGAGGGTTTAAAGTTCTATCACTTGTCTGATAATAATAATAATAATGATGATGATAATAATAATAATAATAATTGAACATAATAAGAATAACACGAATAACAATAATAACAAAAACAACTATACTACTACTACTGCTACTACTACTACTACTACTACTACTACTACTACTACTACTACTACTACTAATAATAATAATAATAATAATAAGTTGCATATAAATAATGTCCTAGGGCTGGAAGACCCTGTAAGATGAGGGAGAATGTGATAGAGAGGTGGGACAGTAAACACCAAGGAAATAGAAGGAAAGGAGGGACAGTAAACACCAAGGAAATAGAAGGAAAGGAGGGACAGTAAACACCAAGGAAATAGAAGGAAAGGAGGGACAGTAAACACAAAGGAAATAGAAGGAAAGGAGGGACAGTAAACACCAAGGAAATAGAAGGCAAGGAGGGACAGTAAACACAAAGGAAATAGAAGGAAAGGAGGGACAGTAAACACCAAGGAAATAAAAAGAAAGTAGGGACAGTAAATACCAAGGAAATAGAAAGAATGGAGGGACAGTAAATACCAAGGAAATAGAAGGAAAGGAGGGACAGGGAGAAGGAAACAGAAGGAATGGATGGACGACTGAAGAGGTGAAGGAGAGAAGGAAAAGTTTGTGTTCTTGTCTATGTGTTTAGGAGAGAGGAAGGTAGAGTTCATTGGCACTACTCAATACTCTCTCTTTCTCTGTCTCTCATGCGTACAAGGCTACAAGCATATTCTTCAACACACACACACACACACATCTCTCTCTCTCTCTCTCTAAGTAGCCTACATATAATAAGGGTCTTACAGGACCCTGTGATTGTGTATGAGACTTGGAGGCTTCTAACCTAACCTAACTTAACCTAACCTAACTTAACCTAACATAACCTAACGTAATCTAACCTATCCTAATCTAACCTAACCTAACATAACTTAATCTATCCTAATCTAACCTATCCTAATCTAACCTAACCTAACTAAACATAACCTAACCCAACCAAACCAAATCCAAATTAACGTAACCTAATCTAACCTAACCTAATCTAAGCTAACCTAACCTAACCAAACCAACTCTAACCCAAATTAACATAACCTATCCTAACCTAACCTAACTAAACCTAACATTACCCAACCAAACCAAATCCAAATTAACGTAACCTAATCTAACTTAACCTAACCTAATCTAACCTATCCTAATCTAGCCTAACCTAACCTAATCTAATCTAACTTATCCTAACCTATCGTAATCTAACCTATCCTAATCTAATCTAACCTAACCTAACCAAACCTAACCTAACTAAACCTAACATAACCAAACCAACTCTAACCCAGATTAGCGTAACCTATCCTAACCTAACCTAACTAAACCTAACCTAACCCAACCAAACCAAATCCAAATTAACGTAACCTAATCTAACCTATCCTAATCTAACCTAACCTAACCCAACCAAACCAAACCAAACCCAAATTAACATAACCTAATCTAACCTATCCTAACCTAATTTAACCTAACCTCACCTATCGTAATCTAACCTAACCTATTCTAACCTAACCTATCGTAATCTAACCTAACCTAACCTATCGTAATCTAATCTAACCTAACCTAACCTAACCTAACATAACCTAATCTAACCAATCCTAACCTAACTTAACCTAACCTAACCTAACCTAACTTAACCTAACCTAATCTAACCTAACCTAACCTATCGTAATCTAACCTAACCTAACCTAACCTATCGTAATCTAACCTAACCTAACCTAACCTATCGTAATCTAACCTAACCTAACCTAACCTTGCTTCCCTTGACAACAACAGCGATGGTCCACCCTGTCAACAGTGGCCTCTCAACCAAACTCAAGGCTAATGGTGACGTCACTACTCTCACACACACACACACACACACACACATGCATGAGACACGCAAACGCAAATGAAAAAAAACACACACACTTACACACATACATGAGACACGTAAACGCAAATGAAAACACACACATACACACACACAAAACATACTACTGGAACACACACACACACACACACACACACACAACATACTACGGGAATGAACACACACACACACACACACACACCACTCTTCCTTAAGGACCCTATGACCGTGTATGAAAATTGAAGGCTTCTGATTCCTCCTGACCATGCCACGAAACAAACAAACAAGCTCCTTACATTATTATAGGTGTTTGTGTGTGTGTGTGTGTGTGTGTTTCGTGGCAATATTTGAAGGACTCATTTACCTCCAATTTTCTGACTACATCACAGGGTCCTTAAGGGGTTTGCGGGAGTAGGGGGACAGGCTTGGGGGGGGGACTGGGGGGGGTGCGGGAATAGGGGGACAGGCTTGGGGGGGGGGGGGTAGAAAGCCTGTCCCCTATTCCCGCTTTCCCCTAACCCCCCCCCACCCAAGCCTGTCCCCCTACTCCCGCACCCCCCTAAAACCCCCCCAAGCCTGTCCTCCTATCCCCGCACCCCCTTAAGGAATTAATTAATACACTTTGGGTACATTGGAGTGCCTTGATTCCTCCAAAATATGCCAGGAAACAACAGCACCAGAATAACAATAACAATGGTGTCCTGTACGTTGTTGTTGTTGCTTGGAATAGTTTGGAGGAATCAGTTACTCCAGATTTACCACCACCACCACCACCACCACCGTAAACATGTACAGTTGGCCACACATGAATCTGGTACGCCTCGCTACTTGTGAGATACCTACAACAGGAAGGAAAGTGAGTAAAAGTTATAGTTTGTTGACAAGCAGACAGTAATAATATTTTACTGTCTTGCCTGTCAACAAACTACATCTTTTTTTCACTTTCCCTTCTTTTGTAGCCACCTCACGAGTAACGAGACATACCAGCTTCATGTGTGGCCAACTGTACTATTGGTCACAAGAATTCGTACACACGCTGTTGTTTTCGAAGGTTTACAACATATAGAAAATGTAATAACTGCAACACAACATTAATATTAGATTTGTTGTTTTGCTAATCACAGAGTCAAATATTTGGTACACCATTCCTTATAGTAGTACTTTCAAAATAATGACGTCTCTTTCAAAATGGCCTGTGTAAGAATTTTATGTGGCCAACCGTACACCTACCTTAATATAACATACATTTTATGACCATATTATTATTATTATTATTATTATTATTATTATTATTATTATGAGAGTTCACTAACCCTGTGCATATTAATATTTACACTGTGTATTAATGGTCATGTATGCTGTCCCCCCCTACCCTCTAAACCCCCTACCCCCCTTATACTACCTACCCCGTTCATCCCTTCCCTCTTCCCTCCCTTTCCCTTCCCCTTTCCCGTTCCCTCCCTTCCCCGTATACTACCTACCCCTTACCCTCTTCCCCTACCCTGCTTTCTTTCCCCCTACCCCTTTCCCCTTCTCTCCCTTCCCCCCCTACCTCTGTCCCTCCTAGTCCCTACCCGTTCCCTTTCTCTCCTTCCCCTACCCCTTCCCCTTCCCTTACACTGCTTTCCCCTCCTTCTCCTTCCCCTACCCTTCCCCTTCCCCCTCTCTCCTTTCCTTCCCCTCTCCCCTCCTCTTCCCTTCCTCTACCTTCCCTATATATCTCTTTCTTTCTTTTCCTTCTCCTTCCCTTCCCCCCCCTCCATCTTCCCCTTCTCTTCCTTTCCTTCCCCTCTCCCCTCCTCTTCCCTTCCTCTACCTTCCCTATATACCTCTTTCTTTCTCTTCCTTCTCCTTCCCTTCCCTCCCCTCCATCTTCCCCTTCTCTTCCTTTCCTTCCCCTCTCTCCCCTTTCTCTCCCTTTCTCTCTATTTCCTTCTTTTTTCTCTTCCCTACTTTCTCTACCCCTCCCCCCTCTCCTTTCTCTCTATTTCCTTCTATTCTCTTCCTTCCTTTCCCTCCCCTCCACCTCCACCTTCTCTCCTTTCCTTTTCCTTTCCTTCCTTTCTCTCTATTTCCTTCCTACTTCTCTCCCTTTCCTATACCCTGCTTTCATTACTCTTCCCCCTTCTCTCCTTTCTCTTTCCTTCCTTTCTCCTGCCTTTCCTTCCAACTCTTTCTCCTACTCTCTCCTTTTTCTCTTTCCTCTCTCTTTCTTCCCTCCCCTCTCCCTCCCTCCCCCCTAAGTTATATTAACGGATCTACACACACACACACACACACACACACACACACACACATACTTCTAAGTAAACCGTATGACCTTAGAGAGAGAGAGAGAGAGAGAGAGAGAGAGAGAGAGAGAGAGAGAGAGAGAGAGGAAAATATAGGAGAGAGAAGAAAAATATGAGAGAGAGAGAGAGAGAGAGAGAGAGAGAGAGAGAGAGAGAGAGAGAGAGAGAGAGAGAGAGAGAGAGAGAAGAAAAATATGAGAGAGAGAGA
This sequence comes from Petrolisthes cinctipes, assembly GCA_033782935.1. NCBI lineage: Eukaryota > Metazoa > Arthropoda > Malacostraca > Decapoda > Porcellanidae > Petrolisthes > Petrolisthes cinctipes. The sequence continues at coordinate 98,088 of JAWQEG010001568.1, read as the reverse complement.
GAGAGAGAGAGAGAGAGAGAGAGAGAGAGAGAGAGAGACAGTTTAGTTTACTGACCTTTCATTCTTTTTCTTTTTCTATCCCCTCCCTTCCCTTCCTTGGCAGGAAGGAAGGTAGGGGTGGTAGGAAGGATGGTAGGCTAGAAAGGATGGCAAAGCAGGGTAGGAAGGATGGTAGGGGTGGTAGGAAAGATGGCAGGCTAGAAAGGATGGCAGGGGTGGTTGGAAGGATGGCAGGGTGTCAGAGAGGATGGCAAAACAGGGTAGCAGAAATGATGGCAAAGCAGGGTGGCAGAAATGATGGCAGGGAGAGTAGCAGTGTTGTCTGAGGTGGCAGAGGTTGACAGACAGGGTTGACAGATGGAGTGAGTGGAAATTTCCTTCATGCAGAACAAACTTACAGGCAGGCAATATGCAACTTTCTCTGTCTGTCTGTGTGTGTGTGTGTGTGTGTCTCTCTCTCTCTCTCTCTCTCTCTCTCTCTCTCTCTCTCTCTCTCTCTCTCTCTCTCTCTCTCTCTCATAATTAATAATATAAATATAAATTAATTTGTATTTTCTTTATGTTTAGGATCCACCGCCCCCCATCTTATCCCCCCTCCCCCTTCCTTTCTCCCCTCTCTCCTCCTTCTATCCCTCCCCCCATTCCTCCCCTACCCCCACCTTTCCCCAATCCCCTCTCCTCCTTCCTCCCTACTCCCTCCCTCCCCTACCCATACCTCTCTCCAATCCCCTCCCCTCCTTCCCCCTCTCCCCCACTCTCTCCCTCTCCTACCCTCACTTTTCCCCCCTTCACCTCCTGCCTCCCTCCCTTTCTTCTCCCCTCCTCCTCTCCCTTCCCCCTCCCCCTCTCCTCCTCCTCTTCCCCTACTCCTTTCCTCCCGTACCCACTCCCCCTCCAAGCCCTCCCTCTCCTCCTCATCTCCCTCTCCTACCCTCCCCCACTCCCCTCCCTCTCCCCCTCCTCTCCCTCCCTTACCCACTCCCCTACCCTCCCTCCCTTACCCACACTCCTCCTCTCCCCCACTCCCCCCCTCCCCCCAAGTCAATGGCCTGCAGAATAGGTCAGTCAGTGCCTCAGTGGTGTTTGCTTTGGCCAGACAGAAAGATGCACCCACCCTCATAAACACTGGCTCTTTCTCTCTCTCTCTCTCTCTCTCTCTCTCTCTCTCTCTCTCGTAACACCAATATTTAAAAAAGGCAGCAAATCTCTACCTAGCAACTATCGCCCTATCAGCCTAACCTCAGTCGTATGCAAAATGCTAGAGACAATCATACGAGATAAACTTACAAATCACTTAGAGGAAAACAACTTACTTAGAGAAACTCAACACGGTATTCGTAATAAACGCTCTTGCCTAACGAATCTATTAGACTTTTTAAATGACATTTTCAATGAATATGATAAGAGTAAAGCAGTAGACATAATTTATCTAGATTTCCGAAAGGCCTTTGAGAAAGTTCCCCATAAACGCTTAATATCTAAATTTAAATCACATAGAATCCAAGGCGATACTATAAGATGGATAGAGAACTGGCTAAGAAACCGAAAACAACGCATGGTAATAAATGGAAAATCTTCTAGTTGGACAGGCGTTACGAGCAGGGTGCCACAGGGGTCAGTTTTAGGGCCAATCCTATTCCAAGTTTACATAAACGACATAGACGATGGCCTCTCATGCATAATATTGAAGTTTGCCGATGACACCAATATTGCAAATACAGTACTCACTAACGCACAGATTAAAGAAATGCAAGATAATCTCGATAAATTGTCAAATTGGGCGAAAACTTGGCAAATGTCCTTCACTGCAGATAAATGTAAAGTGCTCCACATCGGACATTGTAACGTAGCAGCAAACTACTCGTTAATTGGTAAGCAACTCAAAAGCGTGGATCGAGAGACAGACTTAGGGGTAACAGTATCAAGTAACCTAAAACCCAGTCAGCAGTGTACGGAAGTAATTAAGAAAGCAAATAAAACTATCGGCTTTATTGGCAGAGCATTCGAGTATAAGTCTAAAGACACTATCCTCACTTTGTATAATTCCTTGGTCCGTCCCCTTATGGAGTATTGTGTTCAAGCCTGGTGCCCGTACTACCAGAAAGATATAGCAAAATTGGAACGAGTCCAACGTAGAGTTACTAAAATGATACCAAGTCTGAGAAATAAAACGTACGATGAACGGCTAAGCTAACTAAATCTATTCCCATTGACACAACGTAGATTGAGAGAGGACTTAATCCAGGTATTTAAAATAATCAAAGGCATAGATAATATGGACTGCACCAAATATTTCACTATCGATCAATCAAACTACACGAGAGGAAACGGCTGCAAAATCATAGGCAAGTCTTTTAATTCGCACGAATCCAAGAATTTCTTATTTAACAGAGTCGTCAACTTATGGAATGGGCTTCCCCATAACGTAATAGACTGTAACACCGTAGACAGCTTCAAACGTCACTTAGATAAACACCTTGTGTCTAATCCCCGACTTACAATGTTTACTAATGAATAATTTTTGCCCATTACAGGTGGCAAGTTAGCCAAATTTCACCTACTTTCTATCTTTCCTATAAAATTTCCTTGTGGAGTATTTCTGCCAACCCCACAAGGTTCCTATTCCTGACTTTATTTCCTGTACGGCTCAGTCCCAGGCCAGAGGGAGTGGAGGGTGGGGAGAGAGCCTTCTACTTTGCTATCCTTATCTACGACTATCACTGGGGAGTAATTCATTCTCTACCAGTAACCTTCTAATCAGGTCACATCGTTTGGACCGTAAGGTCTGTTGTGGTGTGTGTTTCTTTGTAACTCTCTCTCTCTCTCTCTCTCTCTCTGTGACACACGCTATGCTCCGTCCCTCCCTCACTCTCCCTCTCTCTCTTACACACGCTTTGCTTCCCCTCTCTCTCTCTCTCTCTCTCTCTCTCTCTCTCTCTCAATGACGTCACATTATAATTATACACATATCGTAAATGTTCCAGTGTCTATATAAGTTGTAAATAATTAGCTGCTGTGTGTGTGTGTGTGGTTATTATTTGTCCACACCATATCCGTCCACATGGATTACACGTGAGAGCCTGTATATGTGTGTGTGTGTGTGTTTATTTTTTTATTAATTATATTTTTTTTTTACGTTTTTGTATTATTTTGTCCACATCATAAAACTCGACCACATGGATTACACGTGAGAGCCTGTGTGTGTGTGTGTGTATTTGGAGCCTAAGGGGATCTTGATAATGTTTTGTTTGGGTCGACTTAGAAGGCTACTGTGATTCCCCCAAACTATGCCAGAAAACATGCAGCCCACCTCAGTACTATATATTAATTTATTATTATTATATGAGTAGGGAATCTGTTTGGTTGTAGTGTTTATTTGAGGGGATAATAATATACTTTTGGTGTATTGGAGTGCCTTGATTCTCTCTCTCTCTCTCTCTCTCTCTCTCTCTCTCTCTCTCTCTCTCTCTCAGTGACGTCACATTACAATATTATTATACACATTCAAAGTATGTCAAGAAACAACAGTACCAGATGAACAAAACTAATGGTGGTCTGTTGTTGCTTGGAAGAGTTTTTAGGAATCCTGTTGCCTCCAGATTTGCCACCAATAACACTGCAGCCTACTCCCCACTTAAGGGGATTTGGGTGGTAAATCTGGAGTAAATGATTCCTCCAAACTATTCCAAACAACAGCAGGATACCATTATTTTTCTTCATCTGGGTGTGTTTCTTGGCATACTTTGGAGGAATCAAGGCACTCCAATCTATCAAATGCATACCATCCCCTTAAATGGCTACGTAAATTCTAAAAAAAAAAAAAAAAAAAAAATACTACACCAAATAAACATACCCACAAAAACAATCCCTTTAACCCTAGGCTAGGCTTGGAATCCAGCAGGTAGCCTCACCCCAGCCACTTGGCTTGCAACGCGAGGCCTATAACCACTCCAAAAAGATAGATAGACAACCGTATACAATGTTGTAAAAGTTTGAGTAATCGCCAGACACTGCTAACTTTACATTATTAGCTTCTTTATTAGGATTTTGTGGTCACTTGCTATTGTTTTCTGAAAGAGCAATAGGCCTAATAATTTTTGACACCTACAATGAACTCTCATCTAGCGGAAATTATAAATGAAAATGTATATACTTTTATTATATTATATCTCCAAAGCATAATTATACGTTAATATTTGTACTATATGGGGTAATCCCGTACTGGGTAGTATTGCTTGTTGTGATTAGGGCAGTACTTTAAAGATTTTGGCACCCATTCGGACCTCTGCCACTCACTTTCAAATATTTATGACCCTTTCTTTCCTTCTGTTTCCTCCGTGCTTACTGTGCCATCTATTTATCATCTTCTCCCTTGTTCTCTAGGGTTTTCCAGCTAAAAGCGGTCTTCTTTCATTCCCAATCAATCAATATACGGCTTATTGCTGTAATAAAAAAAATGCAAAATGATGCCGTTGCAAAGTTAATAAACAAATCCACCATCACAATCGCAGATCATCTCTGAAATCTTAATAGAACTTTACATTTAAATTTAATAAAACTTAACATATAATAGAACTTGTTTGCACAATTCTCTGCTATGATAAAACCACAAATAAAATATAATGAAATTTGTGATTGATATTAATTAAGGTAATAAGACAAATATTTCATGAGAACCCTGTAAGCCAAGTACTGCATACGATTATAGAACTGATAGAAGAAGATGGATATATTAGATAGTGGTGATGGTAGTAGTGATAGATAGTGGTGATGGTAATAGTGATAACAGTAGATAATCCTAAAGTGTACGGTGGGCAGCATAAAGGGTAATTATCAAGTAACTTTATATAATAACTATATTGCCGTTTTCTATTCGCATAAAGTTCGTTTCATTTCTACTTACTGTAAATATGAGCCTATTACAATATACTATACTAGATAAATAACGAAATCACTCCCCAAAAAGGTAAGAATAAAGATACAAAGGTCCTCATGTTGGTAAATATTGGTAGAAACAACCAACCAACTCATAATTTCCTAAACAGTAATATACTACATAGATAAATACGGATACCATAAATACCTCTAACACTATTTAAATGAAGAGATGACAGACATACAGACAGACATACTTTTCATTTGTTAGAATAGAAACTGGTTCAGAAAGCAACTTTATCTGGTCAAAATAGCCTTATTAAATACACATGATGGACGCACACTTATGCTGCCAACTGTGCATAGTAATAATTGTCTTATTAAGGGACCCTGTGATGTAGTCAGAAACTTGGAGGTAAATGAGTCCTTCAAATATTGCCACGAAACACACACACACACACACACACACACACCTATATGGAAAGAGCTTATTTCGTGGCATAGTCAGGAGGAATCAGAAGCCTCCAATTTTCATACACGATCACAGCTAGGGTCTTTAAATTAAGGGGAGATTATTCTCTTGTTGGTGAAATAGAAGGCTCCTGGGTAAAGGTACAGAAGTGGACCTTACTGTATAATAGATATTTTACTGTCATTACCCACTATTTTGGACCATTCTAAGACACTTTTCTTCTATGGTTTTTCTTCCTCAAATGCCCCGTTTTCGAGATATGCCCCATTCCCAATACCCATAGAAACATGGGGGGCCTGATGGGATAAAAGTGTCTTAGAATGGTCCAAAATAGTGAGTAATGACAGTAAAATATCTATTATACAGTAAGGTCCACTTCTGTACTAAAACCGGCTCCTGATTCCTCCTAACTATACCAGAAAACAGACAGGCGCCCTCAGTGGTACTAATATGGGATCTGTTTTATGGCATAGTTTGGAGAAATCAGAGACCTTTAAAATCACCGACAAAAGCATCTATCTCCTCTTAAGGAAATTCACTGAAAAATTATCATATCTTAGCAAAATACACCTGAAAAATTAATGGTATTTCTAAAGAACAGGTCCTGTTTATTTAGCACCTTTTTTATAGTTTTTAATGCGTTATTTATTATTATGTAAGGAACTAACCTTTAACCTGACCTGACCTGACCTAACTTAACCTTTAACCTAGCCCAACCCAACCAAACTTAACCTAACCTAACCTAACCTAACCTAACCTAACTAACCTAATTAGGTTTTAATCAAGACTTGGGTAATCTCTGGGGTTAGGTCAGGTTATTACTCCAATATTATGATGGTAATAGGAATAAAATTACCCCCAAAAATGTGTAGGCCAAATGGTGAATAGATTATTACATTGCTTTAGTCTGTAAGTAGCCTACTCTATTACTACCCCCAAACCTCATGAAGAAGTGTATTTTCCAGAATTATGGGATGGGGAGGTTGGGTAGGACCAGTGCTAGTAACAGTATGTACAGCCACAACCAAATAACCACCGACACTTTCCTTCATTCGTGCAAATAAATCAGTATCATATCAATATATAATCATACAACAACACCTTACGTCAACTCAACCCCCTCAATTATTATTTTAAGGTGCTGCAAAATCATATACGGTATGTGTTGTTCTTTATTACCAAAATATTTACTAAGTTGGAAGGAAAGTGTCGGTGGATATTTGATTGTGACTGTACATTATATCCTGTCATAGTAGAGAATTGTTTGCAGTTGTTATGGATGTGTATTGTACTGTGTCATCGCACTGGTACCACGCCATCGTATACACCACATATGTTCTTGAATACGGCCAATAGATTCATAGAAATATACCCAGTGGTGGATAATGAAGGTTTACTGTCCACAGCTTCATAGAGAAATATATAATACTGTACACACCCATAACAACAGTAGACAATAAGGGATTAATGTACAATATATCCTATCACAGTATAGAATTATATATAGGTGCTGTCTTGCCTCCTGTGGGTGATGGAGTTGACTAAAGTGTAGCCTATGTGACAATATTTTATCCTATCACAGTATAGAATTGTTTACAGGTGTTGTGTAATTTACTGGTGTATGATGGAGTCGACTAAAGTGTATATAACAATACAGTATTCTACCTCAGTATAAAATATTGTTGTTTTTATAAGTGCTGTCGACTAAAGTGTATGTGACAATGATTCATCCTATCACATTACAATAGAGAATATTATTGTTTATAGGTGCTGTCTATGAAAGTGTATGTGAAAATTATTTATCCTATCACATTAGAGAATATTATTGTTGATAGGTGTTGCTGACTAAAGTGTGTGATACAATATTATTATATCCTATCACAGTAGAGCATTGTTTACAGGTGTTGTGTACCGGTGTGTGATGGAGTCGACTAAAGTGTACGTGACAATATTTTATCCTGTTATACTGTAGTAGTAAATTGGTTACAGGTGCTGCCTTTTTTACTGGTGTGTGATGGAGTCGACTAAAGTGTATGTGACAATATTTTATCCTGTCACTGTAGAGAATTGTTTGTTTACAGGTGTTGCGTACTGATGTGTGATGGAGTCGACTAAGGTGTATGTGACAGCTTCTTTGGTAACACTCACTGCTGCTGTCCTTGCCTACTGGATGTATCGCAAGAAGCCACCCCAACACCAAACAGTAATTCAACGCATTCAGTGAGTCTTCAAAGATATTTTTTTTATTTTTAACGAAGAACATCACCTTTTTTTAGCAAAGATCATCCTCTTTTTTTCTCTACATAAAATAATCAACCTAGATTTAAATATGGGCCGTAAGCAAGACTATCAGTGGTGTTGACAATGGTGTGGTATTGGGTGTAAAATGAAATGTTAGATATAAATATTTCATCCTGTTATATCAAGTATCAATACAGTACGTACTGTATTTTGAAGTTAGGAATCAAGCATACTACAGTATATATTAAGCATACTAGAGTATATAATTATTAAGCATACTACAGTTATATTAAGCATACAAGCATACTACAGTATATATTAAACATACTACAGAATATATTAGGCATACTACAGTATATATAAGTGTTATTTGTTCTGTACAGTACCTACTTTATTTTACACCCTTTTTCAACTTCAACCAGGAACCAATGTTGATGTTAATTTGTACAGTACCTAACTTATTTTACACCATTTTCCAACTTCAGCCAGGGCTTACTGTATTTTAAAAAGGAAATTAACATACCATATAGAATTGATATTAATTTGTACAGTAGGCTATCTGACTTACATTACACCATTTTCCATCCTCACCCAGAAACCAATGTTGATATTAAATTATACACTACATACTTGATTTATTTTATACCCTTTTCCTCTTGTTTATTTTACACCTTTTTCCCTCTTTCTTATTTTACACCCTACCATTTTCAATCTTGCTTATTTTACACCTTTTTCCCTCCTACTTATTATATTACACCCTTTTCCCCTCTTTTTTATTTTACACCCTACCCTTTCTCCTCTTGACCCAGGAGCCTCGATGAAGTGAAGGATTTGAAGTGGGAGCGTGTGGGTCGAGTGTCCAAGCTGTGTGTTTACATGGTCAAGTCTTGTGCCCCAACATTGGTCGAGGAAGCCTGGGTACATGAAAATACGTTTGGAAGTGGACGCATGAAAGACAGGTGATGTGACTACTATCTCTAGCTCTCTCTCTCTCTCTCTCTCTCTCTCTCTCTCTCTCTCTCTCTCTCTCTCTCTCTCTCTCTATTGTGTGTATGGTATATAGGGTCATATTCAAGAACGTTTGTGGTGCATACGATGGCGTGGTACCGGTACGATGGCTCCATGGACAAACAACAGAGCCGTCGTACAGTACCACACCATCGTATACACCACGGATGTTCTTGAATGCGGCCCATATACTCACTCATTATTGTAATGATGTGACTCTCTCTCTCTTTGATTATTGTGTTTACAGTACATGATTATATTGACTCCTTTATTATACATTTGTTTCATGTCACATACTAGTCTCAACCCTCAACCCACAATTTAACGGACTGAAATGGGGTTAACCTTGTCTGTTACTGGAAAATGACCTTTACTGGAAAATTGACGTGATCTAGGGAATAAATTGAAATTAATACTGTACTGTACATACAAAATACAGTACAGTAATTCAATACTCATGTTAGAAGTAAGGACAATGTCCATTGAAAGGTTGTTCACTCTAAAGGGGTTTGGCTTAAGTGTGAGTGTAGTGAGGGGGGGGGGGTGGCTGACGGCACACGTAATATTGTTCAGTTATGAACAATAGCCCTTGAGTTTTTACTTGTATAGTACACACACATTTTCTGAATTGTATTAAATATTTTAAAAATAAATATCAGCTGGCTGACTGAACAACTGACTGTCACTGACGCCGTGAGCCCATACACGCCTGACCATGTTTTGGACAGGGTACTTGCGTGTTGGGTGGGAACGCCACACTGCCACCTAGTGCGGACAAAATTTTCATGTAACGGACTTTCTGTCCGATGCGTAACGATTGTTAGGTAGCAAAAAGTGTCTGTTAAATCCGAAATCTGTTAAATGGGGGTCTGTTATATCGAGGGTTGAGTGTATTTTTATAATGTCATAATCACACCATCATCATCAGTACCCCATTACTGTACTATTTATCAAGGGGTGATAAGTGATATGTGATACAGTACGTTGGCTCGAGGGTACATGTCTGTGAGCCAGTTGTCCCCTCTTCTGTTGCCTTCAATGAAAAGATCTCACTATCTTCCTGACTCCCTTTTGGGGGTCCGAATATCTGCGCAGATTTGGTCAACCAGACTCGGGACTGCTCGGCCAGACAGTCTAGGAAACAACAACAACAGTTATTTCCTACTGACTTTGTACCACTGTAGTCATTTCAGTTTTCAATTAGTGGGTTCAAGGGCTCCAAGGAAACTCACACCATATTCTAACAAGGGTGGAGTGTCAAGTATAGTGAGTCCAGTCAGCTGGCCAATATGAGTAATTCAAGGGTACCGGTTCTGTATTTTCAAGCTACAGTATATCAAAGTTTATTCAAGAGATTCCAGAAAATTGGCTGTTCTCTGATATGATTGATCAGCTTAATGTATTTTTTAAGTACTGTACAGTAATCCCTCGCTCTTCACTGTTGTTATGGGTGTGTACAGTATTACTATAGCTTATACGGTTTGCTATGAATCCGTGTACAGTAAAACCTCCTTATCCACCACTGGGTTTATGGGTTTGTAATATACAAAGAGGGTTTACTGTACAACTATTCATTATAAATAGTACAATACACACCCATAATAACACCAGTGCAAAACAAACCAGGCATTACTATAACACTACCTCATAATTTTTGTCTTTTACTGTACACCACCACATAACCTCTATATGTGTGTATGTGTGTGATGGCAGGTGCTTGATACTGGTGACCGAGAAAGGACAGATGGTGACTGGTCGCATGATTCCTCATACAGTGCTGGTGAAGACTGCCCTACATGACGACACACTCACCCTCTCCTTCCCACACACACCAGACCTTCACATCAACCTGCCACAGGTCCAGGCTAACCATGACAAACAAAAGACCAGGTAAGGTTTTCATATATCAGTGCCTGTTTTGGAAATTTGTATCCCATATCAAAATAACTTGGAATGTTGTACGGGCTGACCACAACAAATATAGGGTCTGGTAAATTTTGTTTACCAAAGTAAAGAGAAATGAAACCGAGTTCATTTGTTTTCCCCGCTCTCTCCCTATTTATTCTTCCAAGTCTACGGTCCATATTCAAGAACGTTTTTTGGTGCATACAATGGTGTGGTACCAGTACGACGGCTCCATAGATAAACAACAGAGCCATACTACCGGTACCACGCCATCGTATACACCATAAATGTTCTTGAATATGGCCCTACATCCCACCTGATCATATATAGTAGCCAACTTGGAACACATCCATGCAAATCCTAACAAGTCAAATCTTTACATATCTTTCCTACATTCACAACCAGTGTCTGTCTGTTTTGGGAAAAATTTGTCGTTCAAACCTATCAAAATATCTTGGATGTTGTTACGTATAGGAAACAGTAAGCCAGGTAGGTTTAGTATCCAATATCAACCAGTCTGTTTTGAAAATCTGTTGTCCATATCACAGGAACTCTAATATCATCACCTTCATAAACAAACTGCTTAAGTCATTATTTCTACTTATTGTAAATTAAACTGGCTCAGGTAGGTTTTGTATGGAAGTGTCTTTCTGTTGTGGGAAACATTTGTTGTCCATATCAAAATAACTTAGATAATGTTACTTTTTTAAACCAACTGCCTGAGTCATTTTTTCTACTTATATTATACAGTGCCAGGTAGGTATGCCAGTATCACTAAGTCTGTTTTGAAAATCTGTTGTTCATATCAATATAACTTGGATAATGTCAGTTCGTCCCCTTCATAAACAAACTGTCTGTCATTTTGTCTACTTATATTATACAGAGTCAGAGGGGTTTTGTATACCTGTGTCTATCTGTTTTGGAAATTTGTCGTCTATATCAAAATAACTTGGATGTGGTACTGGTAGCAACATCAAACACGGCACCAAGTAGGTTATTTTATATGCCAGTACTGTATCTGTTGGTTACAGAATTTTGTTGTCCATATCAAATAACATGGATATCATCTCCTTCATAAACATGCTCCATAAGTCATTATTTCTATTATATTTTACAGTGCCGGGCAGGTTATTTCTGTATGTCATTGTCTGTCTATCAGTTTTGGATCTCTGTTGTCCATATCAAAATAACTTGGATGTGGTACAGGCTAATCACATCAAACACAGGGTCAGGTAGAGTTTGTATACAGTAATCCTGTGTTGTTTTCCACTGTGTGTTATGGGTGTGTTTGGTATTGCACTATTATAATGCATCTGTGTACAGTAAGAAACACTCCCTGTACATTACACATCCATAAACAGTAATGTCTTGTTTTGCACTGGTGATATGGGTGTGTATTGTATTGTGTGTAATGATTGTGTGTACAGTAAACCCTCTTATAGTCTTTGCAGCGTATCTTGGGCTTAGGGGTGGGGTTGGGAGGAGTCCGCGCTCTTACCACATGACCTCTCTCTCTTTCTAACTCTCCCCCTCTCTTGTCCTCCCACTTTTTTCCCTGTCGCTCAGCTTATAATTTGAAAACTGACCATACAATTTGTTTCTAATTCTTAGCTATGAATTTTCCATGAAGAGTTACTGGAAGTTGGAAAAACCAATCTAAGCTATCCTGCACCTACCCTATAAGAAATATCCCTCCTTCTCGTTGAACTATACTGACCTGGGTGACTCACTGACCACAAAGGATGTATGGTAGGCAACACCGCATGAATATCACATGTTGCCAAGTGTAATGGAAGGTATACAAAGTTCAAAATAATTGTTTTGTCCTCAAAGTACAGATCAATCATGAAACTATACAGCCTTATTATGAAAATATATAATTTAATAATAGTTGGTGTGAGAGAGAGGTCATCATTAGGGAGAAAGAGAGCAAGAGAGAGAGAGAGAGGTAATGTGGCCAGAGCTTGGACTCCTCACAACCCCACCCCTGGGGCCAAGATATGCTGCAAATAGTATAGTACATTACACACCCATAAACCCAGTGGTGGATAATGAGGGTTTACTGTACATGGATTCATGGATACTAGTAGTAAACAAAAGGATTACTATGCCAGTATCTTCTTTGGAAATTTGTCACCCATATCAAAATAACTTTGATACGGTACTGAAAGGAATGGAAGTTGAGTATTTAAAAAATATTGGCCGTATGTAAGGACGACGATTGTGCATTAACGGTACAATGACTCCCTGAACACAATACAGAGCCTTCGTACTGGTGTATTACATCCTCTAGTACCGTTATGAAGTCAAGGTACAAAGGAAAATCATTTGATATGCAAAAATAAAATGCCAGTAACAAATACAGTCACAGCACAGTGTCCTTGACCAGGGCGTCGGGGGAAGTCTGGTCAAGGACTATATGCCGTGACAGTACCTTGGATTGTAGTACAGTACATTTGCCTCGACTGTAGGCTACATGTATGTAAAATTTTATGTGTTTGTTGATTGTGGGATTGCATCTACTGTATACAGTATACCTAACCTAACCTAACCTAACCTAACCAAACCAAACCAAACCAAACCAAACCAAACCAAACCAAACCAAACCAAACCAATGCACCCCAACCCAACCCAATGCACCCCAACCCAACTCATTACATCCCATCCCATTCCAACCTATCCCATCCCATCCCATCCCAACCCAACCCAACCCAACCCAACCCAACCCAACCCAACCCAACCCAACCCAACCCAACCCAACCCAACCCAACCCAACCCAATCCAACCCAACCCAACCCAACCCAACCCAACCCATCCCATCCCATCCCATCCCATCCCATCCCATCCCATCCCATCCCATCCCATCCCATCCCATCCCATCCCATCCCATCCCATCCCAACCCATCCCAACCCATCCCATCCCATCCCATCCCATCCCAACCCAACCCAACCCAACCCAACCCAACCCAACCCAACCCAACCCAACCCAACCCATCCCATCCCATCACAACCCATCTCATCCCATCCCATCCTAACCTAATCTGGGACACTCTGCATAATAATGTGTTCAGAGTGTGGTTTGCTGATGTGTTTGGCCTGGACTGTGGTGATGAGTGTGCCCAGTGGCTGGAGGGAGTGTTGGGTCGCAAGTGTCGTCTCCTATACAACGCATCACTCCCTGTCACACGCACCTCCGACATCCCAGACGCACACAAGTTCCCGCTCCTTAGGAATGATGATCAGGTCAGTACTAAGGATATTATGTTGTTGTGTGCATGTGTAATATTTAGGTGACACGTGGTTGGGGTTCAGAAATCACTTTAGATAATTATACACTACTTGTACAGTACATATTCCATACATTGTACAGTAACAGTTAAAAGTTCTGCATTGGGTGAATAAATGTGAGCCGTGAGAGTGAATCTTATGAACCATTATTACAGAGATCAATAGTTATAGTTTCGCATCATTTTTCGAGGCAGTTTAATTTGTTGCAGGACTAGTAACCGTGACTGTAACCCGGGCCATATGCAAGAACATTGGTGTTGTTGATGATGATATGGTACTGTTATGATGACTCCCAAGACACAATACCGAGCCATCGTACCGGTACCACACCAATGTCAACACCACCATTAATATTGCATTTGGTCCACTGTTTCATGTAAGTACCTTCAGTATGCACAAGGTAATGTTTTTAATGTACAATCGTGGCACATAGTCCTTGTCCAGGGTGTAAGGGAAAGGCTGTTCAAGGACAATGTGCCGCGACTATACAGTAGGCTACAGTAAAGTTTCTAACTTGTATAATATTGGAATATCTTTTTACTTTGATATATAACATTGGAAGTTTGTGCCTTTAAGGTGTACCGGGTATGTGGTTTGCAGGTGTTTATATAAGTTTGTAGGCAGCATATATATTATGTACACTCGTAATCCTCCATCCCTAGCCCACCTGAGTCGAAGCCTGAGATCTGAAGCAGACGGTTTCTGGACGACAGCCCACCCAAACCATCATTAGGCTACACACACACACATTTAGAACCAATGGAGGCTTTGGATGGGCTGTCATCTAGAAACCACCTGCCACAGATCTCGGGCTTTGACTCAGGTGGGCTAAGGATTGCAAGTGCACCAGGATATACAATTTTATTCCAGTGTGTCCTAAACATAGAAAAAACACACATTTGGGACACATAACACAATTACACAGATATATTAATACCTGTCCAGTCCTCCAAAAAACAAATGAGGATATTAATACGGGACACATAAGAGGAGAAGACAGTGGAGGGATGGTGTGTAGGTTATAATCTCTGTTGTTATGTTTTCTGTATGAATTTCCACTAATATTAATAACCTGGAGAGATATACTATGTGTCGATTCCACAGTGGTTTGTTTTGGTTTGCAAGCACCCTAACAAAAGAAACTGAACTGTGTAAATGACTCATAAGTGAATTATTTGATGAATTTGATGACTCCACTATCAAACTATGGTAATACTGGAACTACCTGACAGATTTTGTGGATATGGAGACATATTAGTTTGTTGGATATAATTAAGACTGACAAGTGTGGTTGGTTGGGGAGGATCATAACAAACCAAAGCCACTGTGGAATCGACCCTATGAGTGTTCTGATCCCCATTGATTCCATGTTGACCAGTGGAGTTATAATGATATAAACTAGGGTTAATAATGATAGTAATAGTTATCAAAAGTTAACTGGTACTTTCAGTCTTTTATACACTTCTTCCATCTTTACCCCTTACTATGGGCCATATTCAAGAACGTTTGTGGTGCATACGATGGCGTGGTACCGGTACGATGGCTCCATAGAAAAGTAACAGAGCCGTCGTACAGTACCACACCATCGTATACACCACGGATGTTCTTGAATACGGCCCTATGACTTACGCTCCTTCAAATGCAATGTGTCTAAGCATCTTGAATGAAATTGTTTGACCTCTCTCACTCTTTTTATTTTCCTGTACTGGTGATGAGATTAAAATGACCTTCTAACTCTCATATAGAAAGATAAAAAATTACACACTGTAAAGGAACACACCATAACCGTTTTTCCTCTGCCAGTCATCGCAGTACGCAGACCTGACGGGGTCCATGCTGATGACATCCGAGAGCATAGCGGACCTGCAGACCCGCGTCCCACACATCTCACTCGACCCGTTGAATTTCCGCCCCAACATCCTGGTCGAGGGGACGCCAAAACCCTACGGCGAGGACTCCTGGAAGTACATTAGGATTGGAGATGCTGTGTTCAGGAATGTTAAGCTGTGTACCAGGTTAGTCCAGTGTTATGTGCTTTGTACAGCCACAATCAAATAACCACAGACACATTTCTTCCATCGTAGTAAATATCTTGGGAATAAAGAACAACACGTGTATGATTTTGCAGCACCTCATAATAATAATTGAGGGGGTTGAGTAGACATAAGGTGTTGTAAGATTATATTTTGATATAATACTGATTTATTTGTACAATGGAAGGAAAGTGTTTGTGGATATTTGATTGTGGCTGTATATTACAGTGTCTTTGTATTATTTTATGTCCTAACACTGAAAGATTTAGAAATGTTAATACATTATATTTGTTTTTATTTGATATCCTACCAGTTAATGATTAAGAAATGTTTAGCTGTGTTCCAGGTTAGTTCAGTGTTACGGGATTTATTTATTATGTGCTTTATTTATTGTATACGTGATTCATTTAAGTGCTTCATATATTATTTACTTTTATTTGATATCCTACCAGTTAAGGATTTTTATTATAGTACTGTACTGTACTTGTTTCATTTCATATTGTATCAGTTATAGATGTAGAAATGTCAAGCTGTGTTCCAGGGTTAGTTGAGTATTATGGGTTTAATTTATTAATTGTTTCATGTAATATCCTACCAGTTAATGATTTAAAAATATCAAACATGAGTGAAAACATACTCTTACATTAAATCTGTTTGTGAAGGTAATAATGTCTATACCTATAATAGTACAGTAATTAGAAGAACATTCAACTGCATCCAATTAACTGAGCTTCTAATATTTACCATTACGTCGATATAATGAGGTTTTGTTTCTGAGATTGACAGTGAAGGGTTTAGGTACGTGGGGAAGTGGGTGGGTAGGTAGGTAGGTGGGTGGGAGAGTAGGTAGGTAGGTAGGTAGGTGGGTGGATGGATGAATAGGTAGGTAGGTAGGTAGGTGGGTTAGTAGGTAGGTAGGCCCCACACATACATTTCTAACCACTGGAGGCTTTGGGTGGGCTGTCGTCTAGAAACCACCTTCTCCAGATCTTGGGCTTCGACTCAGGTGGGCTAGGGATTGTGAGTGTATGTGCCTGTGTAAAAGCCAATTAAAATTTACAGACATAGCAATCCAATATTTCACTCTCATTCGTACTGATATAATGTCAGAAAAAAACCTGTCTGTTTCTGACCCTGATATTATACCTGGAACTAGCAACATTTAGTCACTTCTAGTACAGGACTCAAGATGTCCAATCATACCGCTATAAAAAACTTTCCACATATTTTTGAGGTATGTAATTCACTAATCAACAATCAAATAAACAATTCGATAAGCCAGCATGAGTGATAACACAACCTTACACAAACAACATGTGTAAAGGTAATAGCAAATTTGTTTCTCAGTGCCTGGAAAAGTTCAAAAAAGGAAATTGCAAAGCCTCCTCAGTAGAACTTTCTACTTCCACATATAGGAATATTTTCTACATTCTATTTATGTATGTTTTTTAAGGGGAGAAAACACTTATGGTATATTAGAGCGCCTTGATTCCTCCAAAGTGCGTCGGGAAACAGGACTACACTTTGGTGTATTGGAGCTCCTTGATTCCTCCAAAGTGTCAGGAAACAGGACCAGATAAACTAATATATTGGTGGTCTGTTGCTTAGAATAGTTTGCAGGAGTCAGTTGCTCCAGATTTACCAACACTATATCTCCCCCTTAATTACCCCATATTTTGTACCGGTATTCTGTAGGATTGTATTGACTCCTGTACTCTATATTCCACAGGTGTATATTCACTACCATTGACTGTCGCTCTGGTAAAAAGGATCCCAACATGGAACCTCTACGTACACTCAGGGAGTATGTGCTACTCTATTCACTTCTTCATTACCTACTTTAATATAAGGCAGTGAAGAATATTAATTTCTTTTTGCCATATTGAGAAAGATGAGGACTAAAATAGAGATCCCACTTGTCGTCGTCATCTGTGAAACATAATTAATGAGTCTGAAAGGTCCCAAATCATGTCCAATTTCTTTTGAGATGCCTAGACACATTGTATTTGAAGAAGTATAAGTCATAGTAGGGGGAAAAGATGGATTGTGAAGTCAACTGGTACTGTATTTATTGTATAAGTGATTCATTTAAGTGCTTCATTTATTTATTTATTTTTATTTGATATCCTACCAGTTAAGGCTGTATTCAAGAACATCCGTGGTGTATACCATGACGTGGTACCGGTACGACGGCTTTGTTGTTTGTCTATGGAGCCATCGTACCGGTACCACACCAACGTATGCACCACAAACGTTCTTGAATATGGCCCTGTGTTCCAGAGTTGATGACTAGTTGTGTATATGAAAGACAGTACAAATATTTATTAGAAAAAGATCAATTAAACTTAAATTTTCATATTTGAGTATTCAGCATTATTTCATATAACCTTAGTGATGTCTTAAAGGTCGGTGGGTACACCCACCAACTTATATTTTTACATAATGCTTTGATTGTGTTACAGATATATATGTTTTAATAAGGAGGAACCCATCTTTTATGTATATTTTGATTGTGTTACTGATATGGATGTTTTAATAAGGACAAACTCATCTTTTATGTATGTTTTTATTGTGATACAGATATAGATGTTTTGATAAACTTTTACTGGCAACCTTTTATTTATATTTTCAATGTATTACAGATATATACTTATGTTTTAATAAGGACAAACCCATCTTTTATGTATGTTTTGATTGTGTTACAGATATAGATGTTTTGATAAGGATGAACCCACAACACCAATGTTTGGAATTAACTTGGGTTTGGACCTTCCTGGTACACTGAGGGTTGGTGATGATGTATATGTCACCACTATGTAAACAATAGACCACCATAGAGTAAACAACAGACCAAGATGTAAACAGTGGACCATGATGTAAGCAAAGGACCGCTATATAAACAATGGACCAAGATGTAAACAATGAACCACAATGTAAACAATGGACCATAATGTGAACAATGGACCAAGATGTAAACAATGGACCACCACCAAGTAAACAATGGACCACTATGTAAACAATGGACCACTATGTAAACAATGGACCACTATGTAAACAATGGACCAAGATGTAAACAATGGACCAAGAGCAAGTAGTTATTATTATTATTATTTTTGGGCCCCTTCCATTATTATTTTGGGCCCCCTTCCATTGTTATTTTGGGCCCCCTTCCATTATTATTCTTGGGCCCCTTTCATTATTATTCTTGGGCCCCCTTCCATTATTATTCTTGGGCCCCTTTCATTATTATTCTTGGGCCCCCTTCCATTATTATTCTTGGGCCCCCTTCCATTATTATTCAAGCTTGGGCCCCCTTCCATTATTATTCAAGCTTGGGCCCACTTCCACTATTATTTTTGGTCCCCTTCCATTATTACTATTGGGCCCCTTCCATTATTATTCAAGCTTGGGCCCCTTCCATTAATATTATTCTTATAGCTGTATCCTTGCTAGACCTGTATTCTTGCTGAACCCCTTGTTGTTGCTCTCAGGGATGTGTATCATGTGTGCCAAAAGAACTTGTAATGATGCTTATAAATACTGATAAAACTAACCATAGGATATCTTTAAAAATAGTCTGATTGCCTTTTAACAGTTCATATTATTTATATGATGTATTCTTACTTAACCTAAACTAATCTAACCTAACCTAACCTAATCTAATCCAAACCAGACCAAACCTGACTTAGTAAAATTTCAATAAATTTATAACATGTATGAACTAAGTTGGCTAGACAGTCCTGGCTGATTATGTGCAGTAAATTAACAAACTAGATTGTGTAGAAATTTGTATGAAGTAAAATGAAAAAAGAAGATAAAATGGTGCACTTCACAAATGTTTTAATTAGTCATTAGCTTAAAATTTTTTGACTTGTACCTCTATATTATATACCTTGTCAGACCCAAAATCAATCTTTCAATTCTTTAACTGTTCCTATTATTGTATTTACTTTTTGATTGCTGTCATTACGTACCCTTATCTCTTTTCTTCCCTTGTATTACCGTGTTTCCCAGGCCTAGCACAATTTTTTTTGGGAAAATGTTAGAGTTACTCATGTGCAAGTTTTTCAGACAACATGTAAATGTTCCTATAGTTTTTAGTGTGATACATGCGATTTAAACATTAATATATTGTGAAAATATTCTGTTTTAACCATACCCCATCAATCTTGGGAGAAAGCCTGGGAATTCGGTGTTTTGAAATGAAAGAAATGCAGAACATTGTGAATCAAAGCCAATTATAATAAAGTGAAATGAAAAATACGGAAATCTGAGATCCTTTGAAATCAACCCAATCTGACATACAGTAATCGGGACCCAGGCAGACAACTGGGACATAGCTAGGGAAAAGTACTAGGAACTAATGCCAATACAGGATATTTCTGCAAAAAATATAGAATTTACAAACGCATAAATCACATAAATCAGTTTGAACACTCATTTTGTCAGTCTAGAGTACCATTGTCTGTCTATGGTACCATATTCAGTAGGGTCATATTTCCCTTCTATGAAAGTTGCACAAGGTAACATCTATATCAAAGTAGTAGTAATTCAACCCAGAACACACATTCAGTTGTAGTAATTCAACCCAGATCACATTAATCATACCCAATAATTATACATTTCGCACATATGTAACTCTGAAATACTATTTGTTTCCAGTCTATAATTATTATTTTTCATGAAAACACCATACAGATAATTTCGCATGGTTATGGTTATTGGAATGTCTTATTACTGACATCACACATGAGTAAGTACTGTGGTCAGACATAAATGTAATTAGTAAGAATTAATTAACATAATCCCTCAATGTCGCTAATGTACAGCCACAATCAAATATTCACCGATACTTTCCTTCCATTGTAATAAATATCTTTGTAATAAAAAACAACACGTGTATGATTTTACAGCACCTCATAATAATAACCGAGGTGGTTGAGTTGACGTAAGGTGTTGTTGTATTTATATTTGATATGATACTGATTTATTTGCACGATAGAAGGAAAGTGTCGGTGGTTATTTGATTGTGGCTGTACAGTTGTAGACAATAGTTCCATTTCACCTACTAATTTCTAATAGCTTATAATATGGATTTTGAAGCTGCGTTTGCTGCTGAGAGTATTTGTGGTGGCATGTACAGTTGGCCTCATGAATTCTTACACACGCTGTATGGAAGGTGAGGTCATTATTCAGGAAGTACTGCAATAAATGGCCTACCAATTACTCGGTAATTACAAAACAACAAACCTCATAATAATGTTGTATTGCAGTTATGTAGTCTTCCATTTTATGTATATTGTAACAAACCCTCGAAAACAACAGCGTGTGTACGAATTCTTGTGGCCAATAGTACAGTTATGGATATAAGTTTCAATACACATGGATAACTCAACTTTGTCTAGTATTTTCACGTTTTCATATGGTGTTATTGCTTTGAATAATGGGTACCTGCCTGCAGTGAATTAGAAGATAGTACTTACACATATTTTTTTGGATAGTTTCTGAGGTAACAAACAGAGGGAAGTCCGTCAGATATTTACAGGGGTCACCTCAATGTGGATGATTGTAATTGTCTAAGACTAGTGCATATAATACAATAAGGCTACATGCCACCACAAAAATACTCTGCCTCAAAATCTGCCCAATGTTATAAGAGTATACAAATAAGTAGTTTGAAAGGATTTTTTGTCTGCAACTGTGCGTCTGGGCCTGGAGTAAGTATCCACCCACTCTTCCTTAGCTAACCCAGACATGTGGCACCATCACAACCAGGGAATAAATAATATTAGAGACACTGGCTCACTCACCATGGGGTCACTTCTACCTGACGAGAGAGAGAGAGAGAGAATGTGGGGAGGTTGTGGAAAGGGCTGGTGGAGTGCTGTTACTTCTGGCCGAGATAGAATTTAAAGTTTCATTCGAAGCATTCACTGGTGAGAAGGAGAAACTGTAGGGAGGATTGATGGTGGTTGGGGATGACTGTGTAGTGACATTACATATACTGCATTACTATGTATTACCAATAAACTTTACCATGTATTCTGGAGTCTGTTCACCCGGGTAGTAACATAAGGGCTTCCTTATTGTTTTAACTGTATGAGCGACGTGAGTGAAGACATGACAGGATGAGTTTACTTAGTTGTGTATACGAGTTAGAATGACATAGGAATATCTAATAACTGAATAATATTTTCGAGTTGGGTAAATAACTGACATCATAATCACCACATTAAGCTCACCATTGTGAACTGTGACAGTTAGCTTAAAAATTTCAAGTATTAAAACATGGTATCCATTGCAACATAAAGCCCGTGTCACACGAGAGATATTTTCTGGCATCTTTTGGTATTTTGCTACCAAATGATGCCCGTACTGCTGGCAAAAAGTGCGCGTGTAGTCATACGGTGGATTCGTCTACCAGCATCTTCCACTGGCGTCTTCCCGCAAACCAAAACAATCACCGAGTCACTTGGTAGACCATTCATTGCAATACTTCCACAATAATGACCTCTCTTTTTATAAAACCTGTGTAACAATTCATGTGGTCAACCTGGCATATAATCTGAGCAGTGAGAATAATAAGGAAGAATTCTCTTGCGACCAGGCTCCTAACTTTAGCGACGTGTGATTGGCTGTCCAAACTTCTCATATCTCAGATGTTTTGATCTAGTATGCCTTAAATAAATTATCTGACACGTTATTATGTTTTTAATGTAACAAATATTATTATATAATAGCCAAATGACAAGCAAAATCTGTTTATATTAGGGGAAAAAACTTGGTTTGTTCATTAGGCTACGGAGTTACTGTATCGTTCGAATCTATTCATTTTAGGTCAAGATACACCGTAAATAATAAATGAAATCAAAGTTACTGGCGGCAAGAAGACGATCATGCGCGTCTTCCCATTTGCTACCAAAAGATGCCCGTACGAGCATCATTTGCTACCAAAATACCAAAAGATGCTAGAAAAAGTGTCCGTGTGACATGGGCTTAATAACATTCATCAATAACTACATAACTAAATGATTAAGTTAACGTTTACCGCAAATCCATGATTTCTATTAAGTTAAACCTGGACGAATCAAAGATGACGAACATAAAATAAATTCATAATTTTAAACATTTAAATTATCGTAAGACAAATATGTAATATTTTATCGAAATGTAACTGCAATTTTTAATACTGTATAATGTCATTAACTTTTACATTGTCACCATATACTATTAACAGTATTATAATTTAAATATTGTGGCATTGAA
>JAWQEG010001568.1:0-70000 GCA_033782935.1 Petrolisthes cinctipes | reverse complement strand
CCATGAATGAATGCTTAGGAATAAAATTTTATGTTAAGAGTGAACTTTGCTTTTGAGAATACGGGCCCTGACTTACACGGTAACTGGAGTGTTGATTCCCCATGTCCGCTAGAGGCGCCACTGTCCCAGCCAGCCACAGTGACCACACCTTCTCCCAGTACTAAAATCCTTGATAACAAGAAAAAAACAACAACAACCCACTGGAGCCGAGGTGACGAGGGAAGTGAATTGTCAGGCGTGGATTAGTTTATTCTTGGCAGTGAAGGTGAACGGTTCTCCAGGCGTGGTTTGTAATCTTGGTGTTTTTTTTTCGTGTTGGATAATAATTTGCGTGCGTCGTTGTTGGTATCAATTTAACTGTGCTCAATTTGAAATTAATAGGAAAACCAGACTCAATTTTAATGTTGTTGCTCCCGGCGTGGTTTTTCATTTTTATTTCTAAAATGTTTAGGAATACTTAGAGAGGAATAAGTCTTGCTGTGCTATACCATTCCATTAAGTCTAATTTGGTCTAATATTCAATTTGCATGATTAGTCTTCACTATCAATCATCAGTAACACTATTCATGGATATTAACGTTTTCTTCTTCCCTTAATCAATTTCCCTCGGCCAGATTTGATAGTTTACCGTCCCTCTCCTACCACCCCAGCCACTAGCTTTTAGTTCTTCAACTGTCCCTCTTTTATTTCTATTTCCTTCCTGCTTGCTGTCTCGCCTCTCTATCACCTTTTTCTGGCGCTATATGACCTCGCTGTTGCGGCGCCTAATATCAATTATCAATCTATCCCGTCTCGTCCTACTGGGTTTTTCAGGCAAAGAGCGAGCCCTTGATATTATGGGAATAAAGGCCCAGAACGTGATTGTATCTTAACATGAGATTCGTATGAGGGTAAATTGGACAACTGAGGTCTCTAAACTCTGCCAGGAAACAGACTACCATTATGTTACTATAGTAGGGGGATCCGTTTCGTGGCATAGGTTGGAGTGAGTAGCCCTCCAGTTCACCAACAAGAGAATCTCCCCATAACCCTGTAGCCTACTCTCTATCACCGGTAGACAGGATAAATAGACGTACTCTCAATCCAAAATTTGTATCCAGGTCTTGTTTAAGTTTCGAATCATTTGACATACTAGTGAAACAATTGCAACGCTTTCATATTAATACTCGGTCAGGCCATTCGAAGCAAGCCTGGATACATATTTTGGATTGCGAGTGTAAAGTTATGGTCTAAAGTCCTGCAATCTGGTGAATAAGTCATTTAATTGAGTTTTATGAACCGAAATTGCAGAAACCAACAATAGATATAGTTTCGGTTATTTTTCGAAGCCATCTCATTGGAAGGTGTTGCAGGACTATTGACCATGACTGTACAATAAGCTCTTGCATTAAGGCCTCCATAGACTATCAATCATGCCTGTGCAAACTTGGTGGTTGTGCAGGTATAACCGTGGTGTGTGGGTGTGATTGAAGGTTTGCGCAAATGACTGAACAATATCCAACAAGCTCTTCGTCAATAACACCCATGTACAGTGATGCATGATAATGTGGGGTGACTGCTCAGTAGTGTGTGGCAAATTTGAATGATTGCACAGTCACCTTGTTTGCGCAGACATTAATGATAGTCTATGGAGGCCTTTATATAGTGGAACTTTTAATTGTAAATAAGACAATCGTGGATACCGGTGAACTAAAATGGTGTTCAAATGTTGTATCCTAATGCGAAGTGTAGAAAATATGCCTTATAAAGCAGAGTTAGTGTTTTCAGGATGGCATTGAAGTGAAAGATGGTTTGCTCCAAAGTATATAAATTATAGTGAAAGTTAGAAAACTAATTGAAGCAATCGATGACTACAAAGAAAAGTGGTTCTCTAATGGTAAATGTTAATAATCAGTGTTGCCTGTGAACTGAAAGATGGTTTGGAAAGAAATGATCGGTGCAAAACTAAGCACATTTATAGATCTCTAGATAAAAAAAGGTTTATCTTCATACCTAAGATAAAGAAAAAAAAATCTTAGTATGTTTTACAAATGTGTTAAAATATTACTAAAGGCGAAAAAATATGCAAGTGAAAATTAGTGAAGTGGTAATTGTAACTCGTGAATAGAAGAAAAATAATTCCTAACGTTAAAACACACAGCCTTTGGACACGAGAGGCAAAAACACTGCGTGACGGGCAACTCTGTGAAATTCTCTCGCCTTTTACCAGTGTTACCAGATCAAACGGTCCCAGACACTTGTGCCCACCACCCACTCACAAAATTGGTAAGTGTCTGCCCGCCGTCTTTTGCCTCGTGTGGAAGGGGCTTTAAGGACCCCCGTGATGTAGTCGGGGAAACTGAAGGTTAAGAGTCCTTCAAATATTGCCACGAAACGCCACATACATTAACGTAGCTTGTTTCGTGACAGTCTGGAGAAATCAGAAGCCACCAGGTCTCATACAAGGTCACAGGGACACTTAATATCAAGTGGAAGTGTTGCCTTTACGTTTAGCATGTTTAGTGCTCATATAAAGGTTATAATTAAATGAACCTCGTTAGTCTGTGGAATAAAGTTATCGATAAAGGAGTATACTGCACCACTCTACAGAAGACTCCACACCGTTGAAGACAATACCAAAGTTGTGTCGCCTGTCAGAGGAGGATGATGGTGAGTGTTCTGTGCTTTTTTTTAATGTTTAGTCTGTTTTCATTTCCCAGTTAAGTACCCCCAGAATTAAAACAATCTTCCCATACCCCCACTAATGATACTGCAGGAAATATATAATAATGGTACTACATTAATTCAATTTATGGTGTTACTGAAATGAATATCAATTGACACTCCCTATAATCAGTATTATGACTTTATTAAGGACCCTGTGATGTAGATTGGAGTAAATTAGTCCTCCAAATATAGCCAGGAAACACCATCTATAGGGCATGGTCAGGAGGAATCGGAAGCCTCCAATTTTCATACACGATCTTTAGCAAAACCATTCAAATCTCTAACCATTTCCAATGATGCTATATATGCAGGAGTGGAACTGTAGTTGTATTAGAAATCGTATTGAATCTGAGTAAAGGGTGTGTAGAGGTCGGATTAACTGTTTAAAATATTTTTTGAGCAGCAATCTAAATAGTGTATGGGTAACATCCTAAGAAGCCTGCATGGTGTAGGATTTTTAATGATTCTTACGTGATTCTATGCCGTTTATTTTGGAGAATTGCTAAACTGACTCCATGAAACTATCTACGAAAGTTTTCTCTAGGCCGGCCACAAAATCAGTTAATTGCTTGCTGTTCGAATGACAAACCACACGTCGCCGTAAATCTTCTGTTGCTTTGTAGTTCGAACCAATGTCACTTATAAAGATGTCTTTATAAGTGACATTGGTTCGAACCACAGGTGATTTTGTTGCTTTGTGGCCGACTGACGGAACTAACTTGTGTGTACAGCCATGGCTGATGGTGCTGGACCAGGGTCCAAGGAGTGTTGGAGAGCAACTGAAGAGTTCGAACGAGTTAAGTTTCCAAACAATTCTCAACGGCGAGTTTTAGAAAACTCGCCTTTTCGAACTCTGTTCAGTTGCTCACCAACACTCCTTGGACCCTGGTCCAGCACTATCACCCATGGCTGTACCATAGCTAATAGAGTCCGTGTTTTTATGCGGAATCAAGTAATTGGGAGGAGAGGACAGGCTGGAGAAGACTAACTTTTATTTTAAAACTTGCCGTCTTGCTCCTGATATATCTCAGGTGCTCATTTCATTTTAATATGGCTTGTGAAGGTTGTTCTTGCTCGCATTTGGACGTTTACTAATCTAGAACTTTTTATATGATGCGTAGTGCAAAGCAATCCGACTCAGGAGTGATATGGACTGAAACTGTCAAGGCGTTGTATTTAGTCTTGCGAGAAATTAGTTACTCTGGATTTCTAGAATGTAGTTTGTCTTCTACTGATAAAAGCAATTTAATATTAATCTCGTAGAAATAATAATGTACTGCCCCGGACAAAAATCTCTGGACTAAATTTCATCGTATAAAGTAAAATCCGCTCTGAGTGGCCCTATGATGAATGAAACGGGGATCTTGATTGGCTGAACCCAGTCGAATTTTGCTTTAAGGGGGAAGTTTTGTGTTGGTAAATCTGGAGCAACTGAATCCTCTAAGCTATTCTAAGCAACAGAACACCATTATATTTAGCTCTTCTGGTCCTGTTTCCTGGCATGCTGTGGAGGAATCAAGTCGCTCCAATGTACCGAAAAAGTTACAACATTAAGAAACAAACCTTTTGATTTTTCCTATTAGCACAGAGATTATGGGGTTACAATGTTAACTCTACAAAGGAAAATGTCATATAAAGCATATACCGGTACTGTATATATAAAACGGGAAATGGAAGATATTAACTATTCATATAAAATCGGACAGAAAAGGAAATGTGGCGAAGCCCTTTGAAACCCGAGTGGAACCTCGGTATAGAGTAATCCCATCTCTAATTGGATTTATTTTTTACTATTTCTTTGCCTGCTGGAGGAGGCAATGAGAGATGAAAACTGAAGCTTCAGGTTTGGATGGATGTGCTGTAGAATGTCTGAAATATGGTGAAACAAGTATGATGGAGTGGTTGGTAAGGTTGTTGATGGTGTGTTTTGACAGTGGTAAGGTCCCAATAGATTGAGTGAGTGCTTGTGTTGTACCTCTATATAAGGGAAAAAGGGATAGATACCAATGTACGAGTTTCAGGGATGTAAGCCTGTTAAGTGTAGTAGGAAAGCTGTATGGGAAGGTGCTGATAGTCAGAGGGTAAGGAGGCTGTGATTGGTGAAGAGTAAGGTGGCTTTAGGAGAGGAAGAGGTTTTGTGGACCAGATATTTGCAGTAAGGCAGGTGTGTGTGTGAAAAGTATTTAGAGAAGTAAAGTAGTAGTATGGGCATTTATGGATCGA
This sequence comes from Petrolisthes cinctipes, assembly GCA_033782935.1. Taxonomy (NCBI): domain Eukaryota; kingdom Metazoa; phylum Arthropoda; class Malacostraca; order Decapoda; family Porcellanidae; genus Petrolisthes; species Petrolisthes cinctipes. Next base: position 65,071 of record JAWQEG010001568.1, on the reverse strand, counting down.
GAAAGCATATAATAGAACTGATAGAAATTGATTGTGGAAGGTTTTGCAGTTGTACGGGCTGGAGGGGAGATTGAGAGACGTGAAAAGTTTCTACGTGAACGGTAGAGCGTGTGTTAAAGTTGGAAGTAACATGAGTGAATGGTTCCCAGTAAAGGTGGGACTCCGTCAAGGCTGTGTAAAGTCACCATGGTTGTTTAATATTTATATGGACGGTGTGGTAAGAGAGGTAAATGCTAGGGTGATGGAGGACTGAGATTGGTGGACAGCAGAGGTAGAGAGTTGGGTCTAAACCAATTACTGTTTGCTGATGATATGGCATTAGTGGCAGTCAGAAAAGGAACTGAGTATGTTAGTGCAGGAGTTTGGACGGGTGTGTAGGAGGAAACTGAGAGTGAACGTGGCAAAGGGCAAAGTAATGAGATGTAGGAGGGGAGCAGAGGATGGAAGGATGAATATAATGCTAGATGGTGAAATATTGGAGGAGGTGGAGTGCTTTAAGTATTTGGGGTCAAAGGCGACGGTGGATAGCAAGATAGAGACAGAGGAAAAATCTAGAGTAAATGAGGTAGGAAAGGTGCTAGGAGGAATGAATAGGATGTTTGGCTGTAAGTCACTTAGAATGGATGTAAAGAGGAAGTTGTACTAAGGGATAGCAGTGCCTACTGCACTGTATGGAGTGGAAACCTGGAATATGGGAGAAAGTGAGAAGAGAAGGTTGAATGTAGTAGAGAGGAGATGTCTGAGAAGCATGTGTGGTGTGACTCGAATGGACAGAGTCAGGAATGAGGAAGTGAGGACAAGGACAAGTGTTGTGAGAGAGTTAGCAGGCCGTGCAGAGCAGAGTGTGTTAAGATGGTTTGGACATGTGGAGAGAATGGAGGAGAATAGAATGGTAAAGAGGATAGGGGGCTCAGATGTGGGAGGTATAAGGAGGAGAGGAAGGCCACAGAGGAGATGGATGGACACTGTGAAAGGAGCTTTGAGTGGAAGAGGTATATCTGTGGAGCAAGGTAGAGTGATTGTGTGTGACAGAAACGAGTGGAGGAGGAATGGTGAATGTTTGAAGAGTGGACACGGCTTCACGGTCCTTGGAGGAGTGGCCTGCATTGAGTGTGGCCCATGGCCGGCTGAATGCTGGAGGGGGAGTTTACCCTGTAGTGAAGAGGCAGGGGTAAACCAGCTTTTGTTGTCGGGCCTTGCTATGGATGTAAACATGACTGTACCCCTTGTAGTCCCACAAGGAGATGTGGTTGTGCGGTGGGGGGCTCCCTCCTCCAACAGGGATTGGGGATATGTATGCATGTATTTCTATGCGTAATATCATAATGTTGAAAAATGGTTATGCGCTATGTTCTTTGGAGTATATATAGATTTTTTGTCCTTGGGTTTGATAAAGATCAGTTACAAGGTAATTTGTATTATGCTATAGATATTATAACATTATTGGGCAAGAGCAGATGAACGATTGTATTAAAAATCAATGTTATATTTTCCGATTCGATACATAATTGTATTAATATTTATTGATTTACCTCGAATATATAAGACAATACATTATTATTAAATTAATGTATTATCAGGTAGTCATTGTTATCAGAGCCTGGTGGTGAGGCTGTAAATGCCGATTACAATTACCCGAATAATGTTATCGAATTCTTTTCACACGAGGTCAACTCCCCATCTGTAATGATATTCCTTACATCGCTAAGCATGAACGTCAAAGGAGCGCCAGAACCCCACAGTGGCACGATTCAAACCCAGACTCTCCTGCCTTACAACTCTTGAGTTTAAGCTAGACGGAAACTGATAGAAGATTCCCTTATCTCGAACCTCAGTTTGACCATAGCACCACTCGGAGAGCATTTTACTTTATACGATGAAATCTCGTCCTGAGATCTGTCCAGGGTGTTACAGGTTCAGGTTAATGGCGGAAGTCTTGCCTTAGAAGAAGCACTTCCTGATGTGGTTTCTTAATTTGTTTTGCGGTTTGGATCTTATTTTATTTTGGCTATCCCTTAAACTTTTTAACTTTTCTCTAGTTTGCCAGAACTTGTAAATAGTTTATTAATTTGTTAAATTTTCATCAAGAAAGAACTTCCCCATTATGATGTTTTCACTTTGGTTATATAGGCGTTGTAGCATTGTTCTTATTTTCTTCGTTGTAGGCATCACAATGTAAGAGGAAATGAACAAGGTCTTCCTTTTCATCTTCACACATAATGCACACACACTGTTGGCAAATTATTGAATATTTTTCTGTCCCCAAGTTCATATTATTTGTACGGCACTTGAACAAAATTGTTGCTTCTTCATTATTATCGTAGATTTCCTATTGCCCCAAAGTTCGTTTCTCCACTCTCGGTATAGATGTAGACTTTCTTTTTCTTGCATATCGATTTTCCACTTTTCCGTGTCTCAATATTCAGCGACTGTATTACTAACTTGTGTTGCCCTGATTCTCACCATTCTTCTCTCATCCAACAGTCCACTCATCCACTTGTTTTTCCTCTTTTCCAATCCCATTTCTTCAATCACACTCTCTAACAATTTATTACTTCCTCCTCTCAGTACATATTGCAGTTATTTTAGTTGCCCTGCATTATCTTACCCTCCATGATCGAGATTCCAATTTCAGCCATTATTGCAGCTTCTAGTGTATACCTAGGAGCTCCCAATATTTTTCTCCCTACACCATATTCCAATCTTTGCTGCTTCCTTATTTCCTCTTTAGTGAAGTCTATAACATTAGCCCCGTATAAAATTAATGGGAGTGCTATACTTTTCCAATACAATTTTTTTTCCTATAGTTAATCTCGAACAACTTCTTGCTACTATAGAATAAGTTAAATGTGCCTTTTTCAATCATTATCTGTTTCTGCACTTTAAATAAGTTTTCTGTTGTCATTAATAGTTATCCCTAGGTATTTCATTGTGTTGCTAATTTTAATTTCTGCTACTTCAGTTTCTGCTACTTCAGTTTGCTTTTCCCTCGTATTAAATATAATTATATTGCTCTTTTGTTTATTTCTAACTTTCCCTTCCTATTTTAATAACTTGTTCTATAACCTTTTCAGCATATTTCACTGTACTTGCTAATAACATACTGTCGTCAACCAAGAATAACCATGTTATGTTGTTCTCATCCTTGTATCCTCTATCTAACTCCTTTAATTTTTCCATGATTTTATAAGTTACTAGTTTAAACAGTCGTAGATCCAGTGCATCCCTGTCTAATCCCACTGCTAACTGGAACCTCTACCTTAAGTTATCTTCATATAGTTTTGTTTGTACTTCAATAATATTCTCGTTTATTACGAAGTTCTTTTTTTATTTAGGAATATCTTCTCCACACAATATCTCAAAATAAGAATATTATTCTCTATCCTTGCTCCTGTTGTAAAGCCTGCTTGGTTCTCCTTAACCCAATTATTTCTATGGATTTTTTCTTCTATGCTCATCCTTATTACTGCCATAATTACTTTCTAACCTACTGTATGTTAGAGCAATTGGCCTAAATTCGTTTACTTTTTATATTTTTTTATTTTCTGTATCATTACTGTTTCTACTCTCCGTCCATCCCTCGAGTATTTCCCCTGTACAGTATTTAATGTTGGTCTAAATACTTTTACTAGCGTTGTCATTAGTACCTTATTATCTAAAAATACTTTGTACAATTCTGGCTTTATCCCATCAGGACCTGCTGCTTTCTTATTCTCTAATTTAATGAAGCACTTTTAAACTTTCAGTTATAATTTCCTCTTGAAAGTATATCTCCCCCTCTAGTATTTTTAGAGCCATTATCTATATGTTGTCTAATACCTCCACTACCTGTCTCAATGGTTTGGTAGGCCACCTATGTTTCTCCCTTCTCCATTTATAATCCTATATTGTCTCTCCCTCCCTATTTCTATTTTTAAACACTCTTCCCTTTGTATATTCCTAACTAGTCTCCTCATTCCACACACTATATTATGACCTCGCTGTTGCGGTGCCTAATATCAATCAATCCATCCTCATTCCACACACTGTTAATGTTATATTGATGCTTCCCATACACTCCCTTCCAATAAGTCTTAACCTAGTTTTGCTTCCTCCTTTCCTAACTTTTTATTGTCACTACCATACACATATGTCTAGTATGTTTTCTGTCTCCTTTTTTTTTTTTATCTCCCCTCAACATCTTAATATATTTCCAGGTGTTTTTACCATTGCCTTTATCATCTTTTATCTTTCACCTTCTTTTCCTCACACATATTCTCATCTCCTTTTGAATTAACTTTCGTACTTTTCCTTTGTGTTCTAGGTATAGATTTTTCCATTTATCTTTTTCCCTTTCACCTGGTTCATTCCTTCTCCTAATAATTTTTCTTCTCTTTAATTTCCTTCCTTTCCTCTTCTGCCTCTTTCACCTCCATATTCTTCCTCCTTTATTTCCTTTTCAGAGAGCTATTTGCTATTTTAATAATCCTCTCCTAAGTCCCTCTTATTCTTAACTTTATTTTCTGCCTGAAATGTTATTTTTCCCCATGTACTGTACAGTCACGAGCACTAATAAGTAAACGGCTTGGTTGAAGCTTTGAACAGTCCACCAATTCACTAACAAAGTAATTCCAATGGAAATCTTATTGTGCATTTATTTAGTGTCTCGAGGTATTCGAAGCACACCTGAATACTTATTAATAGGCTACTCATGACTGTACCTTTAGAGAATTTGTATCTGTTTTGTAATATTCTCTTTACTATCCAGGACATGATGTTATGCTCTTGTCTTGCATTCCCTATTTTTAAGTAAATTTCCAACAGGTTATGGACAGTCAGATCAAATTTTTCCCGATTTTCATCTAATTTCATTTTGCTATACGTTTCATAGAATTTACTTTTTTGGTTATCTATCGACCATGTGGTGTATAGCAGCTCACATTTTATATAATTGAGCATAGTTAACCTATACTTCTCCAACCATTCCAATATATTATCATTGGTATAGAGTCTCTGCTACACTTTGTATCCAGTGTGGACATTGAAATCCCCCCACAATTAATACTGCATCATCCAGTCTGCTTTCAAATAACCCTTCTAATTCTATTCTCATACAATTGTTTCTCTGTATCATTATCTCTGCTCCACTTTCTATCCAACGTGTCTATTAAAATCCCCCCACAATTAATACATCATCATCCAGTCTGCTTTCAAATAACTTTTCTAATTCTATTCTCATAAAATTTTCTATCATTAACACTAAAATAGACTAAAATAATAATTACAATATCCCACTCATTTATATTACCTTTCACAACTAATGTCTTTACTTATAAAATTGTTTCTCTCTGTATCATTAACACTAAAATAGACTACAATAATAATTACAACATCCCATCCCTCCCAATTCTCCTCCCCTCCCAATTCTCCTCCCCTCCCAATTCTCCTCCCCTCCCAATTCTCCTCCCCTCCCAATTCTCCTCCCCTCCCAATTCTCCTCCCCTCCCAATTCTCCTCCCCTCCCAATTCTCCTCCCCTCCCAATTCTCCTCCCCTCCCAATTCTCCTCCCCTCCCAATTCTCCTCCCCTCTCCTCCACACAGGCCGTTCCACCTCTTTATCACATTTTTCCTTATAAAGTACTACAGGGTCTTTCAGGCTTAGAAGGGGAAATTTTTATCGGTGTTCAAATTGTGTAACTCCTAATTTTTGAAGTTCTTTAATTTGTATTTTACTACTATGGGTTTCAGGGCCCGTGGATCATCTCTTTTTTTTTTTTCTCAATTATCTTCCAAAGTAATTGTTGTATCGGATTATTACTTTGGCACGGTGTACAGTACAACACGCCTCAACCTAATTTTTAGCAATGTAGTGCAATGGGAAATGTTGTTAATTACGGGGTTTATTCTTGACTCTGATGACATAGCCGAGCATTGCCAACGTTGGCATTCGAACACCCACTACTCCCCAATCCCGTCCATCCCTACCACCCTCCCCCCCGATCATTCTCTCCTCCCCCCCGATCATTCTCTCCTCCCCCATCCTCTTCCTCCCTCTCATTTCTCCCCCATTCTCTCCTCCCACATCTTTTCCTTTGCCTCCCCGTCATCCCCTTGCTTATCGCCATTACCATATATATATATATATAACTTATATTATGGTAAGTATTGATTATTCAAATATACAGTTACAGTGCAAACCCTCCGACAATTAAAGCCATGATATAGGGTGGTGCGTGAACTAAGAGTTCGTAATAGCATCCATATTATTATATAGATATAACATGTACTATCAAATAAAATTTCATTCCCAAAACAATCGTGTGCATATACTATTTCAAGTGACCTTCATTTTCACATTTTGATAATGGTGTTGGGCCTAATGAGTAGGTATCAAAGTCAGAATAATCTTATTCCATGACGGTGTTTATTCAAATTACAAAGTTACATAGTCATAAATTGATTGAACTCATTAAAAACCACATTATAAACATCTGCATGAAGGTGTACACACACACACACACACACACACACACACACACACACAGGGGAGGGGGGCAAGAAAGGGATGGGATCTAGACTACATTCGAATGTGTACAGTTGGACATATGAATGGGTGGTACAGCCCAGGTGAAAGTTACTTGTCCCATTTGAGTAATCAGTGTCTATTATCAGGTACTTGCTTTTTATTACCATCCTCAATACTGACTTCTGCCCCTGGTGTCTCCTATTTGGCACTAAGGAACTTGATATTGGTAGAAATTGACCATCTTTCACTTGGGCTGTACCACGAATTCCTGTGTCCAACTGTACACTCGCAATCCAAAATTTGTATCCAGGTCTTGTTGAAGTTTCTAATCATTTGACATACTAGTGAACCAATTACAACGCTTATCCTGTTTGATATTTGCTTGAGCTCGCTTAATACTCGATAAGGCTATTCGAAGCAAGCCTGGATACATATTTTGGATTGCGAGTGTACATTGGTCATGCCTACTTATTTGATTTTGACTTTAAATTCTAAGAGTAAACGCCGTAATTAACACTCGGCATTACACTATATTGGTAAAAAATTAGGTTGAGGTGTGTTGTACAGTCGGCCACAGAAATTCGTATAAAACATTGATATCAAGGGTTTATTACAACTAGAAAATTTAGTACAATAATTTCCTAACATCAAACATTTCTAGTAATGGTCTTTGGCTAATACTTGAAATAGTCAGAAGAACAATCCCAACAGGCTGTGCAGAATAAAGACCCCAATACTCTGTGTACGGATTCCTGAGGCCACCTGTACACTGTGTCAAAGTACCAATCCGATACAGCAATTACTTTGGAAGATAATTATACAAAACTATGAATCACAGGCCCTGTAACCCATAGTAGATTGCTTTATCATTTCAAATATTTATATAATCTTATTTTACTTTATTCATATTTTCCTTTCTTTATCATTTCAATTTTTCCTTTCTCTTCAAATCAAAAATTTATTTAAAAAAAAGAATTTATTATACTTTATTTATAGTATCATTTTTCTTCATTTAAAATATTTATGGATTATTATTTTATGTATATTCCTTTTTCTTAATTTCAATGTATTTTTATACTTATTTTTTTTTTCTGAAGTTGTATTATTTTTCTTTTACTTCAGCTTGATCGAGACTTAGACAATATGTATGTAAGGACATTCACTTAAGGGGGAAGTTCTGTGTTGGTAAATCTGGAGCAACTGAATCCCCTAAACTATTCCTAGCAATAGAGCACCATATTTTTGCTCTTCTGGTCCTATTTCCTATCATACTTTGGAGGAATCAAGGCACTCCAATGTACCAAAAAAGAATTACCACCTTAAGGGACCCTGTAATTGTGTATGACACCTGGTGGCTTCTTATTTCTCCTGACTATGGGTCGATTCCACAGTGGTATTTGTTTGTTAGCTTCCCAACCAACCACACTTGTAAGGCTTCATTATTTTCCAAAAGCTGAGTATCCACATTCACAATCTATCAAACGGTTAGGTAATGATGATCACTGCATAGTTTACTCACAAAATTCAATAAATAATTCACCCATAAGTCATTTAAACGACTAAGATTCTTTCGTTTGCGTGCTTACAAACCAATAGCAACCACTGTGGAATCGACCTTATTTATGTCACGAAACGAGCTCCTTTAAGGGGATAGTCTACTTTTGGTTTATTGGAGCGTCTTGATTCCTCTAAAAATATGCCAGGAAACATGACCAGATGAACAAAAATAATGGTGGGCTGTTGCTTGGAATAGTTTGGAGGAATCAGTTACTCCAGATTTACCACCAACACTTAACTTCCCTCTTTAACGTAGGTGGTGTTTCGTGGCAATATTTGAAGGACCACATCACAGGGGATTGATAGTACACTCGCGATCCAAAATATGTTTCCAGCTTTCTTGGAATAGCCTGATCAAGTATTAGAAAAGTTCAAGCAAATGTATAACAGGATAAACGTTGTAATTGGTTCGCTGGTGGTATGTCACGTGATTCGAAACTTCAACAAGACCTGAATACGAATTTTGGACTGTGAGTGTAGTTATTAAATCGGGAGCAATTCGTTGTTCCAAACTGTTCATTTCGAGCAGATCATAAATATATCAATATACAAACTTTAGTATAAAATATAAATTAACGTTTTTGCCAGGAAGGGATAATTAATCAGTTGCTCTTTCGTTAGTGAAATGAGATCGGTAACTATAATTGAAATTAGTCTGTGTAGTGCTTCCATTGAGTCTAAAGTGAGTGAATTAGTGTTAAATGAAAACAAAAAATAATAATTCTAGACTTAATATGAAGTTAGAATAAAAGTTGAAAAGGCATTGCAAGTTTGATATTAAATTGGAGCAATTGCTAATTTTTTAAAGGCCTTGTAGTATATGAATGGCTATAAAGTTAAGCAGGAATTAATTTGAACATGAAATGGTAAAAATAAACTTTGATATAAAAATTTATTTTAACTTTAAACACGTTAGAGTTAGTGGTTCATTGTAATTTTGGCAGGAAACAAATCTCATTGGTGTTGCTGAAAGAGTATATAAGAGTAATATATATGAGTAAATAATATAAAGTGGCATAATTTAGAGAAATCAGAAGTCGTCTCGTGTAAAGAAAGCTTCTCCCCTTTAATTGATGACCAGTATTGGTATTGGTTCACACTAAAGTAAATTAAATAACCGATATTGAAATTATATAGTATCTACTAAAAATTGAATTTGTATATAATCATAAGGTGACACCTATGTTAATGACAATCAAGTCTGTTTCATGTTATTCGAAGTACAGTAGTAAATATCTTGGTAATAAAGAACACGTGTATGGTTGTGTAGCACCTCATCATAATAATTGAGGGGGTCGAGTTAACGTAAGATGTTGTATGATTATATTTTGATATGATACTGATTTATTTGCACTATGAAAGGAAGGTGTCGGTGGATATTTGATTGTGGCTGCACATTGCATCGTTACAAGCTTAGGTTTGTTTTTTGTCAAGAGGTAATAGTCATGACCCATAGAAAATATCCAAGTCTGCCCCGAATAGCCTGCATCATGAAGTATTAATTGAAGGAGCTCCAGCAACTATGTATGAGACAGGATAACAGTTGTAATATGTTCAATGGTATTTATAATGTCCGATTCCAAAGCTAAATTTAACACGTGCTTGGATATTTGTGAATCATTTATAGTTTTACTTTTGTCTGTTTCAGGTACGGTTGGCCACAGGAGTACTTACACAGGCTATATGGAAAGAGGTCATTCATTATTCTGGAAGTACTGTAATGAATGGTCTACCAAGTGATTCGGTGACTGCATAACAAACCTAATAATGTATTGTATTGCAGTTACGTAGTCTTACATTTTCTATATGTTGTAAACCCTCTAAAACAACAGCGTGTGTACGAATTCTTGTGGCCAATAGTACTTATGGACCAAGTCAGCAGGTGGAGTGAGAATCCAGATATAGTGTATCATACTCATAAGGCGTACAGTCGCCAGCACTGCCGCGTGGTACAGAGGCTCACATGTTTAAGAGATTAAAGTGATGTAGTTCCTTAAGCAACAAAGTTCACTTCATTAGCTAGTGTATCGAGGATACTCCATCTCACACACGTGGATTGTTTCGAGCTAAATAATCACAGTGGTGCTACATCTCTGAATATGTGTGAGCCCCCTGTCCACGCGGCAGTGCTGGCGAGTGTACATACAAACAGAGGAAAACATCACCTTCATTGGCACTTGTCTAAAAACTTCCCTACACTTCCCCCTCCCTACTTAAAGTCGTCGGTGGTTTATGAAGTTTCATTCATATTCCAACCAGCGACAACTTGAAGGAATGTGTGTTGGGGAGGTGAAGGGCAGGTATTTTTTTTTTAGTTATTTTCCTTTGGTTTGTATGTGTTATGAGGGAAGTGGACTCTAATTACAAACTAACTACCGTACTAAGGCGATGACTCAAGTCCTTGTACAATGTTTTGGACGGACTGCAGAGCTCAAGGCCCCAGGTTCGAGTCCACGCCCAAACGTGTGTTTTTTTTTATTCCGAGGTGATCTGATGGTTCTTGGTGTTCGTCAAGTATCCTGGCTACGGCGACACGTAAAGAAAATATCCCCTACATCGTCATGAACTCGCAACATAGAAGATGCTCGACCATATTCAAAGAACCTGTAAGTGACGATGTAGCTGCCATCCTGATAGTGACGTGTATATAAAGTTTAGTCCTCTAGTGGGGCAGAAGAAAAGCTACCAACATTACTACGAAGCTCCACTGTCTCATCTCGTGCGACAACCCAAAATCTCGGTGCCTCGCAAGAGTTAACGGCCTTCTAACAGCCTACTGTCCCGAGGTTGATGTTAAAAAAAAAAAAAAAAAAAAAAAAGGGGGGGGGGCAAGAATTGGTTATGAAGTATATCTGTCAATAATTTATCCACTTGTTAATAATGTAAAAGTATTTATGAAATGTTTCTGTGTTTCAGGTATTTGTTGTGGAGTGGGGAAACTAGTACACGATGGCCCAAGTACCTACACGATGGCCCAAGTACCTACACACCATGCAGTGAGAGCCTCTAGTATTTATAAATATATGGAAAGAGGTGTTCATTTGGGAAAACTAATGTACTCGTTGTGTGTGTGTTTCAGGTAGTTGTGAAGTGAGGTAGCTGATGGTCCCAGGTAATGGTAAAGGCAAACGAACTCTGAGTCAGTAAATCATGCCGGGGTTAAAGTTGTTGGGTTTAAGTAAGTGAACCTCTAAAGACATGTTGTGAACTATTATGAAGTGGACCATTGATGTTGGTGTGGTCCATCTCCAACAACGACTTCCACCTCACTCTCGCCAGGGGAGTAAAGAAACTTATGGTGGTGACTGTACTTGAAGGATGTAGTGTGTGCCGCCTCAAGGTACTGGATGGAGTGGTATGGACGCACCAGTACACATGGAGTGGTCTGGACGCACCAGTACACATCTATTCCAATGGATGGATGGTCCAGCTCATATTATAGCGGACAGTACTGGTGTGTGGGGGTGTCCCTCCTTACATCCTGGAGGAACCCCCCTTCCCCCTGATGGCATTCATAAGGGGGGAAGTATTAACTCTGCCAGTTCCCGATAGGCGCCTGAGGACCCCCGTGGGGCCTTCGGGCCCCGTGGGGGGTCCAAGGGTTGTCCTAGGTGGAGCGTAAGGGTTTAGCCATCCACTTGTATTAAAGTAGCATGTCTCTACTTTGATATGCCAGAAAATTATTTTTACTTTTTTTTTTTTTAACAAATTTTGTGTGAATTTATGCGTGGGTGATTTCCGGACGCTCTTCGAATTAAAAATAAGAGTGGTTTGTAGGATTAACCGTGCTAAAGGTACGAAGATAAAATTCAAATCGTAAAGTTTGGCAAAAAATATCCCTGTAGTTTTGAAATATTATATTGTATAGATGTCAAGAGATATAGATGTATATGATATGGACATGAGAAATATATATATATATATAAATATACAGAATCAGGTATAGATATAAAGAGAAAAACGAATATAGAGAAAAATATTGTAGATAGAGAGCTCTGAAATTGAGATAATTTTTCCCACCTATTTCATAGACATCACTACATGAAACATGGGACAAGGACTTACTATATTGAATAGATAAGTAAAAATACTCTTGCCTTGGTATTTTATATAAACTGATCAACTAAGAGTGACAAACCCACTAGCACCCACAAATGCGGCAACCCGTTTCTCTGGTCAGGTGTACACTCTCAATCCAAAATTTTTATCCAGGTCTTGTTGACGTTTCGAATCATTTGACATACTAGTGAACCAATTACAATTCTTATCCTGTTTCATATTTGCTTGAGCTCGCTCTACACTCGATCAGGCTATTCGAAGCAAGCCTGGATATGTATCTTGGATCATGAGAGTACCAATTGCCTGGTCTCTGCTCCTCAACAGTCAACACCGCTGTTCCAGGTTCTTCTGTAACCAACTGTTCCTGTACGTGTAAAAGTAACACCAGCTGCGTACACTCTCAATCCAAAATATGTATGCAGGGTTACTTCGAATAGCCTGATCGAGCATTAAGCGAGCTCAAGTAAATATGAAATGGGATCAGCGATGTAATTTTTTCATTAGTATGTAAAATGATTCGAAACTTCAACAAGACCTGGATACAAATTTTGGATTGCGAGTGTACATACAGTTACTGGAGTCAAGGTCCTTTATAGAGAAGGTCTGACCACTTTAACTTTATGCTCCGCCCAACAGCATTGATGTCACGGAGATGATGAGGAGGGATGCACTACCAACACTGTATTTACCATTACAAGGTGAGTACGGTTACATTTACTAAACGTTTGATATAGAGAGGAAGAATGCTTAATTAATTAATGTGTGACCACGTGCACTCTTTGTACTGTATATTTGTACTAATTTATTTATGTCTCCTAGGAAGAGAGTATGGATGGGATGTTACATTATTTTGCTGCATTAGTTTAATTCTGAAACGGTAAAAGTTTCATGTGGAAGGGACATCTTATACTCACTCTCTCCCTATTAGTTAATTTATTCATGTATCTCGTAGATAAAGTGGATGGGTATGAAGTTGCATTGTACTGTTGCAATACAATAATTTTGTTAGAGGTAAAGCAATTTAATGTGACCACTTGCACTCACTCCAATTACTTAATTATTAATCTAGGTATTTCAGAGATAAAGAGGACGGGTTTTATCTATATCTATAATATTGTTGCATAGCGAAAATTCTGATACAGAGGTAAACAAGTTACATGTGTGACCCCGTGTTACATTGTGACGACACTAAAAAATTTCATTGGTAAAAGAAATTGTGTGACCACGTCCTCTTATTGAAAAGTTAATTATGTAAATTTGTTGACCACTTGGGGTCTGTGTGTATTTATTTATGGATTTATCTCGTTACAAAAGATGGGTATGAAACCACATGATACTACTGCATTAATGTAATGTTGATATAGTGGTAAAAATATTCATTGTGACGACATGCTTCTCCTGTAGGCCTAGTGAGGATTTGCATTAATTAAGTGGGTATATACCACATTGTTTTGGGTGGTATATCTGGAGCAATTGATTCCTCCAAACTATTCCAGGCAACAGGATACCATTATTTTTCTTCATCTGGGTCTGTTTCCTGCCATACTTTGGAGGAATCAAGGCGCTCCAATCTTTCAAAAGTATACTATCCCTTAAGTGAGGTGTTGTCTGCCAGAGAGACACCACCATCCCTGAACACTGAATGACTTTTTTCATAAAATATCGGTACGGTGTTAATAAACTTTTATTACCAGTAGTGTAATTTTGATAGAGGGAGGGATATACAATGTGTGTGACCACGTGCCTCACTTGTCTTGGGAAAATATGTTGATTGATGTGTGACTTGGTGTGTGGTCTGCCATGGTACCAGTGGGGTATTATAGGCAGCATGTGTGTCCACTACACTGTCCTTCAACACACTCTGTATGTAGGGAACAAATTTTTCATATACTACTGTTAAAGAGGGCTATTGTGTTATATAATAGTGTAATTTTGATAGAGATGCAAAGATGTAGGCCAACAGGTAGAAATGTTGTGTGGCCACATGTTATCTCTTTATGCTAGCATGTATAGATCTATCTGTCTCGGAGATAAAGAAATGTTTTCACAAGCAATATAAATTTTTACAGAAAACGAAGGGGAGCCATTGTCATCAAAGAGACCAGTGGTGCTGACGTAGGGAGAAAGAGTTAGAGAACCAGAACATGGAACATTACCAGGTATGTATTGTCCATTGACGTGAACAATGTACAGTCGGTGGCAAAAGTAGGGTCGTCACATCTGTCAAGTCATGAAGTTCAGTATGGAAATCTATAAGCTTCACAAAATCGTAACATTAAAACCTACAGTTGTTTATTGATTAATATCCTGTATGTTGTCCTTCAAGTAACACTAAGTGAAGCGACACCACTTTTGACGCCGACTGTACTAAACCGTTATAAATGTATAAGGTTATGTAGTGAATGTACTGTTGAAATAGTGTCCTTGTGATATATAGAGGTGAAAATGTTGTATGTGTGGCCACATGTTATATTTCATAAATATGAATATCCTTTCACAAGCAGAATTTATCAGAACACTAAGGGATGGCATCAGCGAGACCAGTGCTGCAGACACAGCACCTCAAATACACATCATTGTATTTTTTTTTTTAATCTTCAGATTGAAATGGATTCTAAGAGTCCATCAGAAAGGAAAGAGACGCACTTAGGGCTGAAAGAAATTAGTGTGAAAGGGAGAGGACTATACTCATGAAACAGTTAAGGCATGGGCAAAGAAATGCTACGTAATATTTTATTAAAACGTCAAAATTATTTATTTTTAGTGGTACCTCTGTGACGCGCTGGACAGATGATGCTGTAGGTCGGGCTGTAACTTTTAGAAGCCTCGGCCAAAAAACATACAAATATTTGCGGGGAAAACACTTAATCGGTGGCCTGCAAAGCTGCACGCAGAACCTGGTACTTTGAAATGGGTTCTGTGTCTCCTGTGCAGGAAAAATGATTCAATACAGGAAATATAGCGTCTGTGCATTATGCTTCTTTGATTAAACGAGTTTTTCCTATGAATGGACATATGATAAGGGCAAAGACATCATCTATGATCCCAAGAAAAAAGTGCAGTTCATAATGTTCGAGGACTGTGTGCTAAATGGAAGCAATTAATTTAGTAACAGTTTCATAGACATATTGTCTAAATTAATTACAGCTGTTGAAGCCAGTGGTTATCCAGTATGTTGACAATCCGCCAGCAACTGACTAGTTAAAGTAATTAGAAACAACTTAGTGAAGAATGGATTTCATGTAAAGGTAATAGCGAATGTGTTGCCGAAATAAATTTACAGAAGTATACACGACTACACAAATTGTCGCTCTTAAACATGTGGGAGTCAGTGGTGTAAAGAGGATATCGCTAGCTGATTCCTGGTTTGATCTTTTTAACTCCAGAATCAAAGTTGATCAGGAAAACACTAGAGATGCATATGGATGGAACCTAGCACAACAGAACACACTACTTGAAAGTATCAGAGTAAGCATATGTTTCAAATTTCAGAAAGGGGTGATATGTTGAGTCTTGAAAAACTACATGAAATGCTTAGGGGAAAACCATGCAGTCAGTCAGCCTGGGACACAAGCCTGTGGTCACACAATAAATTACAGTACTGGTAATATAGTAAAGCCCTTACCGATACTGTTTCATGAAGAGCAATTACTGGAGTGGCATTTCAGCCTCTGTAACAAAAGTAACCTGGTGCAACAATGTTATGTATCGTGATGGGCCTCCTCTTTATCTAGACTACACCCCCACATATGACGTCACTCCTCCTCCTTCGAATATCCCAAGTAGTGAATATAAATACCTAAAATGTATATAACATTAAAGTAGTATCGTTTTGAGGGTTGGTCATTACACGACTTCACCTAGGCCGCTCTGAGATAAGCTAGGTATTCATTCATGTAGGGTGCTTTCTTTGTTCCTGGAAAACTATTTTATTACAACACATGAAGGACCGTCGGCCCAAGATGACATAGGCTATATAAACCAACCAGCCTATACAGTATAATTATATACCTCAAGTTACACGTACAGTCGGCAAAAAAAGTTACAGTCGGCAAAAAAAGTTAGTTTCGTTACCACCCCTACGTTAATTTTAACATCGATAATCGCGGCAGGGTTGGTACTCCGCCGTCTGAGCTGCTGTGCCTCGCGGGCCGCGGCAATGACTTATTTTAAATTAAATTTAGTGTGTTCAAGAACATCCTATTTAACTATTCATCATTAAACAAAGAAATACGTTTGAGTATTTCAGAACGAGAATTACCTAGAAATACCCAGAAAAAGTAGCACTGGGTAAAAGTACGTCATTCCTACTTGCCTGCCCATTAGACACTGAGGGGTCCGGGAGGGTGACGGTCCTGACGGAGGTATATATATGACTCTCGCGCCACACCTGACTCACCAGTTAGGCCTACCAACATTACATCACACTATTAAAAGGATGGTAACGAAACATTTTTTGCAGACTGTACATAACCCTCATTACAGTATGGTTGCCTTCCTTGACCTATATCCCTACACATAACCACCAACCAGAGAAGAGCAGCAGCAAAATACAAGTTCACATTAATTTCATTCATGTACAATTAATGCTACTACATAACTTTGGTCTCTCATCTTGTTATTCGTAAGATTCACATCTACTCTGGCAACACCGAGTATTTTTATGCATCTCGGGTTCAGTGTTACGTAAACTCTCACTACAAACATAATTCAAAAAGGGACGAATAAGTCGTATATACATGTTCCTAAAAGAAACCCACCAAGCATACTTCACTTTTTCTATTCATTATGAACCCTTAAAACAATCTCAGATTGTGTATTTGTTGTGACCAGTGTTGCCGAACTGTGGAAATCAAGCGACATCTGTGGACTGATTCCTCAATATTTCCACATATTAGGATGGGTGTGTAGATAGAAATAAAATGTATAAATATAATGTTTTTGCTATTATATTATTTTCCATTGTTACTTGCAATCACCTATGGACATTTATCATTGTAATAAATATTTAAAAAGAGGGTATTGGAAGTTTGGAACATGACAAGCAGAAATCAAGAAATGATCAAAGGTGATGAGGGAGGCAGAGCAAGTCTACCGGCAACATTCCAGTGTGAGCTCTTAGTAGCAACAGACACAGCATTTCAGCTATTTACCTTTTGTCAGCACACATTAGCTCCGGTAAGTTACATTCTCCAGTATGTCCCCATGATTAATAATAATTTATTAACTTTGTGATCTGAATAAGGGTAGCATAAATTATCCATTTTCCTTTTATATAATTAGTAGCAGTGTGTTGTACAGTCATGCCTCGTTTTCCACTCGTATTGTAGTGTACATATAACCATTTAAAGGATTCTGTATACAGTTAACCCTCATTAAACACTGTTTTCTGTATAGTGCAGTAGGCAGATTCACACCTGTACTCCATATCTGAAATATTCAGTGGCAGACGAGGGATGACTATATTATTTCAATTGAGTATCCCTTATTAAAGTGTAAGTGACATTTACTTGACACTACTTTAGTGTTACTAATATTTGTAAAAATCCTTACTATCGTTATCATTACAATTACAGGCTTCAATGGCGTGTAAGCGTAAGCTAAGGGATGATTGGTTACTCAACGTGCAATTCCGACCTTGGCTTACCCGTGTTGAGGGTGATCCAACAAAGGCATCCTGCAATGTTTGCAAGAAGGAATTTTCTGCCGAGCTGTCTATGATCAAACGGCACAAGGTTTGTACTAATAATTTCAGCAAGTGTTTGTGTACATGATTATATGCATATAAAATACTAATAGTTAGGACGATATGTAATTAAATGTAGTGTGATGTTTAATCATTATGATTAGTGATTTAAAGTAAAAAATAATAAAATATATGGAAACTATACATATATTTTTCCCTCTTCACTACCTTCATCTGAACATACTTTCCTTCAATAGAGACTTGCAGTGTATATTAGAAATAAAAATAAAAAGTGTTTCCAAATAGATTATAAATATGATTCTAGAGATAATGAACACATTTTAATGTTAATTGAACCGAAGTTGGTTGGCCGACATCGTTTCCGGTGTGAATACTCTCATAGCAAACATCGCCAGCGTCTGTACGCTCCCGGTCTTCAATTGCCTTTACACCTCTCTCATATGTATCATTAACTTCTAACAGAGTTCCCATGCACACATCCGTAATGAGACACAGCAGGAGGAAGGAAGTGATGGAGATGCAGCATCCCAGCAAGGTGACAATGAAGATCCTTGTCCATGCAATGGGGTGGCATTCGCTGCCATTCTGTTTGCTTGTTTCATTGCAGAGCACAACCTACCATTTAGTCCTAATAATGAAGAAAATGTTTCCTGACTCTGCTAATGCCCAAGGAATGAACATGCGTAGAACAAAATGTACAGAAATATTTAAAACTATTGGTAAGTGTGTAATGGACGACCTTGTAATTAACTTACACAAATTTTCCGTCATAGTAGATGAAGTAATAGAGGTTAGCCTTGAAAAATCATTAGGTGTGGTTGTCCATTACTATGACGATACAGTAAAATGCATAAAGACAGGCATGTTGGTTTTGCTGCTAATGGGGCCTCAAATATTATGGGTGACCAGAATTCCCTGTGTAGTAGATTAAGAACCACTTTGCCTGGTATTTTGCCATTCCATTCATCTATGTACATCTGAGGCATCAAAAATCCCAGACGCTGTGAGGATTTGGTACGCAATATTTACTCACTTTAGGAAGCAAGAATTTCAACATTTTTGTGCTGTTAAGCCTGTCAGACGCGATGGCTATCATTACACCAAGCTGTTCGTAGAGTGCTTTATTATTTCAAAGGGAGACCCCCCACCCCACAATTAATTTACTATATTTAACTATCTCGAGGACTTAAATCTGTTTTAGGTTATTTTTGCCGTCCCGAATGTATACATTCATTATATATAGCTCACTCCCCAAAAAATATAACAGATGCAGGGACAAGAACAACTATGCCTTCGTGACAAATTTAGTGAAGGCAGTCCCCCGCATTTATGAATCAAGTGATGCCCAGATACTAGATAATGAGTGGAGAAACCTAGACTCGACTGAATTACCAAACATACTTCCAAATTGTAACATCGTACAGTTTTACGATACACTTAGTTCACTAACTACCGAGGGAAATTTTATGTTTCAAAACTTGATTGTGTCTTTGCCGACCTCTCACGCTGAACTGCTAAAACCAGAAATAGACTTCAGTTACCATCAATATGCCTTGAAATTACTGTCAGAGGCGGTAAAGGCAAAAGGTTCCTGCATGGACTTCATACTAACACAAACCATGTTAAACAGCATAAAACAATATAGCAAATTTGCTATGTTAAATATATTATGATACAGTAATTTATAAGGTTCTAAGCTTGTTTTCCCTTCATTTGATTTTCTATTAGTGTCATGTTTCAACGAAAACGTCAGCAAACTTCTAATGCAAATAAAATTGTTATGCTTGTATATCATTTTCTATCATAAATAGAGAAAAAGTGTGGAAAAACGGCAACGCTGGTTGTGGTCTCAGTGACTGACTACCGGCTTCCACATAAGGTGTGATGAACCACTATGGTTTCGTGTAGATGACGTATACAATGACTCCTAGAGACCACGACTTGTTACACAATACCCTCTTCCTCAAAACCATTTCAAACTACCTCTATCTTCTCGTACACTGGATCAAAAAACTATCGCGCAGGTGGGGTCCAATGGTTCTGTAAATGATCGCTACAGCTCATGATAAAAAGCTCGTTTTCAGTAGCCATCGTACTAGGTGTCAGAATGTTTCATGAGGGAAATGCGCGATACTTTTTTTATCAAGTGTACCCCAAAGTAAAATACTTACCAGCTACAGGCGGTGGTTTATCTTTCATGCTCACCCTCTTCAATGATCCGGCCACTTGAACGACCAGGCCGCCTTTTCCTCTTGAACAACCTTCCTTTGCCTCACGAATGGCTCTGCATCTAGAAGGGTTCCGGGAGTCAGTCAGTGGGCCTGACAGCAAGTGTCCTGAATCACAAGAGCTCCGTACTCTTGTTTAAAGTTGCTGGACAATGACTTCTCACTGCATACTCCGCCAACTGTATCAACAACCACTCCTATGGTTACACAAATATTCCATTCCCTCAGACAGCCACAATAGGACCGCATCACCTGGTCTGCGATACGAAAGGCTCAACAATTTTAAGAGACCCTGTGATGTCAGAAAATTGGAGCTTAGCGACTCCTTCAAATATTGCCACGAAATACCACCTATATGGAACGGTCTAGTCCCGTGGCATACTCAGCAGGAATCAGAAGCGACCAAGTCTCATACACGATCACAGGGCCCTTAAGCACTGATGGTGAACTGTCTATTTGCCCTTAAATCGAAACACAGCCAGGGATCATCAGTCATTGTAGCTGGCTCTGGGGAATGAACTTTTGTGTACTAAGGTGACATTCAATTTATCATACTGTTCACTGTCATTTTAGTAATGAAAGTATTATTAATACTACTGTAGAGGTGTTCGAGTGGCTAGGTAAACAAGCCACCGCCAACAATGACACTGGACACACGCACACTCATGCCAGCAATAAACTAAATAGTTAACTAATATTGAAACCCACCTCCATTACTACGAACTATCCTTCCCCTCCCACCACTCAGGTACCTACTATCCTACACCAATTGTTCCCTCTTATAACCTTCCATAAATACTGTCCACCTATAATACTAAAACTCCTGACTATCAGAAGGGAGAGAACATTCATTATAGTACATATAAATCAAAGTAAACAATATATTCCAACGTAATTCACAATAAGAGTTCCACCCGTTTTTTTTTTTCCTATTTTTAATTGTTCTATTCATTAGTGACCATAATATTGATCGCAAATCACTTGCTTTCTACATATTCCCTAACCCCTTCAATCTTAGGGGAGAGCACTGGGAATCGGGGGTCATGACCTATATATGTCAAGATTTGGAAAATCCGACCCAACTTTCGATAATTAACCTAATCTGGACTGGGGCAGGGCACAATATGCAGACTACCGGGACCTAACTGCCCACCTTTATTATCCTCAGCAGACTGCCCATTATAATTGTTGTACATAA
Source organism: Petrolisthes cinctipes (assembly GCA_033782935.1). NCBI lineage: Eukaryota > Metazoa > Arthropoda > Malacostraca > Decapoda > Porcellanidae > Petrolisthes > Petrolisthes cinctipes. The sequence continues at coordinate 43,816 of JAWQEG010001568.1, read as the reverse complement.
TTATTATTGCTATTTGTTAATAAAAATATAGCAACAAAATGTTTTAACTCTTACCAAACTTTCAGGAAAATTGTGATGATTAATTATAATCGAGTGTTGGGGTTCACCTGGCCCGTTTTTGTTTATTCCGGCTTACATATTTGTTACATCGCCATAATTTGTTATTTATAATCCATAGTAGCCTCCTGTCCACACTGCTCACATATTTTATGTTTCAAAATGAGGCCATGATCTTCAAAACTTCTTGTGGCTTACCAAAATATACGTGAACAAAACGGCCATACCCGACATCACACTGATGGCTGGAAGCCATCTTAGTACTGTCAGCTTATATATAAATGGTGCTGGAATTACAAGAAAATTGAAGGCCTGATTTAATAAAACACAAAAATGCATTTTTTACGAGATGGCGTCTTCACGTACCACATGACCATCCCATCATGCAGTATGCACTACTTTTTACAGTGTTCAATGACTTATTTTAAAAAAGCACCTGGCAGAGACAGACACCCTTGTGGTGCGCATACTCACACACACACGGGTCAGGTCACAGGTAGAAAGGGTTTCCCCCATGGATGGATTATCGCTCAGATCAGGTGTGTAGACACAGGGAGCTGCACCCAGAAACAACCTTCTAGACCTACCTGGTTAAGCCACGCCTCCCAACTCGTACCATTGGCTAGGCCTACATTTTATTAATTTGATTACTAGCTCCGCCCACTGTCCTACGCTATAAATTGGGACAGACAAGCTGAGACAACCGAGGAAAAGGGAGGGTGGACTTTGAGACTGGGTCGTGGAGAGAGTAGATGTATGTTTTGTGCTCTCTCCTCTAGCTGCCAGGGCCTGCCGCACCGGCAGTAGTTTTTTGTTTTTCACCCTTCTGGTGACCACGAGGCTTAGCTAGTAGTCATTCCCTCCATAGCTGCTAGTATATATAGTAGGTGTTTATATCTTTATACTGAGATCAACTTTGCCTCCTACCTATGGTGGACTCCCCCACTGATAGCTCTGGGTGTGAATAGACACAGTCGGACCACCTTAGTGTGGGTTGAGAGGTTGATCTCAAACATTAGTTAATTAGGGCTGCTATTATCCCTTTCTGGTGTTTTCTTTTCTTCTTCCCACTTCCCCCCATCCTTGGGGGAAGTGGTCACTATGTTGCCTTCCCTCCCAACCCCTCCTCCGTATAGCGGAGGAGGCGGCCATGACCGACCACCATGAAATGACGGACGAACCGAGACTCGAACACCCCTTGACATAGACGTTAAGAATGCTTCTTTTGTTAGGTTTCATGCTACTGGTTCGGCCCCACTAGCCGGCCTCAATCCCTTCATTGTTAAAAAGGTAATTGATAGCTGGGCTGGTGAGGTTGAATCTGTTAACAGACTTGCATCTGGAGACATCCTAGTCAAAAAATTTAATTCTAAACAGGTCACAAGTTTGCTAAAATGTCGTCAGTTTCACGATTACGAAGTTGAAGCCAAGATTCCTCAAGCCATGAATTCCTGCAGGGATTTAATTATGATGGAAATAATTGAGGAAATGAGGACCCAGGATATAATTGATGCTAGATTTATAACTCGTTTAGAGGATGGTATGAGGAAGAAGATTGGCAAAGTTTCACTTCCTGAAACTGTCAAAATCGGTTATGAAATTGTAAATGTAAGACCCTTTATCCCCAACCCTCTTAGATGATTCAACTGTCAGATTTATGGACATGTAAATCGTACTTGTAAGGCTTCTTCTCCAGTGTGTGGCAGGTGCACGACACCCGGTCATCCTGAGGAAAAGTGCACATCAGTGGAGCTCTCCTGCTTTCATTGTAAGGGTGCTCACACCACTTCCTCGAGGGATTGTCCCAAGTGGAAGCTGGAGAAGGAGGTCTGCTCGGTGAAGGCAGTGCGAGGTATCTCCTATCATGATGCGAGGAAGGTGGTGATGGGATCGCAAGCAACTCCATCACCCAATGTCTCGTATGCATCGGCGGTGATATCTCGACCCGTGATGTGTACCATTAGTACTCAGACTGAGTCAGAGCCAAGCGAACAGGCTGATCACTCTACTTCTACACCTACTATTATTACCCCATCTACCAACTCCTATTCTCAGGCTGCAGTCAGAGAAGCAAAAGAAGAAGTATGACAAAGTAAAATACACCACCCTTAAACCAAACAAGTCACTTCCTTCCACACTCCCACTTCATCGGGGGAGAGAAGGGATAGCTCTTCCTCGGTGGAGTCTGGGAGACTCACCATTGATGAGGAAGCAATGGATGTCTCCGGACCCAAGAACCGGGAAAGGTCCCCAGGTAGCCACTCGCCAGGCGGCACAAAAAGACTAAGCGCTCAGGCCGACCCCGTAACTCTTAAACCGCCATGTTCACTGTACTACAGTGGAATTGTAGAAGTCTTGGGAATAAATTGAACAACATATCAATATTATTACACACACACAGGCCAGACGTCGTCTGTTTACAGGAGACAGGGTTGGAGAATCACTCTGATACACTACAACGCATACAGGAGAAACGATGGACACGGAGTACCAATATACACACACAAATAACGTTAAACACTACTCTGGAGGCCGTTGCTTGCAGAGTAAAATTACACAACACCTACATATCCATCTGCTCTCTTTACTGTCCGCCACGCGGCCCCATTGACAGTGATTCATTACATAATTTATTTAGACAACTTCACGGTAAAAAATTAATACTGGGCGACTTTAATGCCCATCACTGTCAGTGGGGAAGCTTAAGAACTGATGCTCACGGAGGGCAGATGGCAGACATTATACTACAATCCAACCTCTGCCTCCTGAACGATGGTCAAGCCACCAGGGTTGACGATCGTTCTGGCAACTTTTCGTCAATCGATTTGTCTCTGGCCTCCCCGGATATACACCAGGATTTTTCTTGGCATCCTGAGTCCGACTCCCTTGGTAATGACCACTTTTCCATCTGTCTCTCTTATTCAAATCATACTATTTCCGCCCCTTTGGTTCCAAAGTTAAATTTTAAGAGAGCAGATTGTGGGTCTTTCGGGAGGATCGTCAATCTAGATATATCCGGGTAGACCATAGATGAAAAGATGCGAAATTTAACAAAAAAAATTTACACGCAGCCGAGGTTGCTATTCCCCAAACCTCTATAATTCGAAAAAAGCTTGAAGCACATTGGTGGTCAACGGATTGCCGAGAGCCATTAAGGAAACGTAATAGGAGATACAGGATTTTTGACAAACGGCCCACTCAGAACAACTTTATAGCTTACAATCTTAGCCTTCTTGAGAGAGAGGGAGGGGTAGGTGAGGCAGTGTTTATAATTCTGGTTAGAATTCCTTTTAATCATAAATATTACGTTTCAGTTTCTGGCCTTGCATTTTCTTTGGTTGATAATTCTGATCATTTGTAAAAGATCTTTCTGTATGGGTCGCGAGAATGATGTCATAGTAAAAACTGGGTCACGACTGAAAAAGTTTAAAGAACCCGGCTTTATACTATTGGTGATTCGATACCGTTCACTGTGTATGCTTCATTCATTCCTCCTGACACACGTCTCTCTACCTGATCATTCGTTACCCTCCTATATAGCTCCGCCCACATTTCTCTCCTCCTCTCCCACTAACATCCCCCCCCCCCTCCACCTGCAACTGTTACCAGATCCGACGAGGCCCAAACCAAGTCGCTGATGGATGGGGTGTTGACCATTGATCTGTCCGGAGCTGTACTTGCCAGGAGTTTCTCAAAAGTAAGTAGTTCAGCCAATTACGACCAACGTTTTCTCCATCACAAACGTATGGCTGAACTACAAGAGATAGATTTTGCCACAGAAGACGTAGACTACCCATACAACCGGGAGTTTACGATACACGAACTTCTCCTTGCCCTAAGATCCTGGACTTGACACCATTACGTGCGGTATGATCCGGCATCTTGGCCAGGATAACCTGGTCAAGTTGTTAGCAGTGTACAATGAGTACAAACTCATGGCACTTTGCGTGGATCATACCGATACCTAAGCAGTCTGGTCGTCTTGTGAATCCCAGTTCATTTCGACCTATTGCGTTAACTTCTTGCCTGTGTAAAGTCATGGAAAGAATGATAAATAATAGGCTACTTTTTGTTTTAGAAGTGAAGGGTTTGTTGAGTGATCGACAATGTGGCTTCCGGAAAAACCGGAGCACAGTTGACCACTTGATGAACCTGGAACATTGCATTTCAAAGGCATTTGCCAATAAAGAATTCATGGTAGGGGTCTTCTTGGACATCCATAAAGCCTATGACATGACATGGCGACACGGTATTCTGATGAAGCTTCACGGTTATGGTTTAAGAGGTAATTTACCCATTTTCATCAACAACTTTTTGCGTGACAGAACTTTTTCTGTCACCCTTCCCTGTAATGTAACATCTCCAAGAGAACGGGGTGCCACAGGGAAGCGTTCTTTGTCCTACACTTTTTAACATCATGATCAATGATATTCTGTCATCAGCTCTAGTTCCCAGGAATCTTAAATACTCGTTGTATGCTGATGATTGTTCAATGTGGCACTCGTCACGTAATGCACAGTTTTCAGTAGGACGGATTCAAGCAGCGCTTGATTCTGTCCACCAATGGGCCTTACAGTGGGGCTTTAAGTTTTCCGTTCCTAAGTGTACCGGAGTAATTTTTAGTAAACGTAGAGTACCTCAAATTAACGTAACGTTAGATGGCCAACCGGTACCATTTCTTAATTCTGTTAAATTTTTAGGAATTCATTTTGACCAAAGATTAAATTTTACACATGTTAATAATTTCCTTGTTCGTTGTGAAAAACCTTTAAATGTCCTTAAGTACCTATCAGGTACCACATGGGGAGCCGACAGGAAATCTTTATTAATGGTGTATAAGACCCTTATTCGTACAAAGCTAGACTATGGCTCACAGGTGTATGGGTCGGCTTCAGATACAACACTAGGGAGATTGGATGTGTACCAGAATAAATGTTTACGTGTGTGTTTGGGAGCTCTGAAGTGTACACGTGTAGCTAGGATGGAGGTGGAGGCGAACATACCTCCTCTCCGACTTCGACGGGATCAACTCGCCATCAACACCGCTATGTCAACGATCCGGAAGTCGGAGATCGGCAACGTGGCCAGTGCCTCCCTCCAACAACATCACTACCTTCACCACGGAAGACGGAGGCCACTGGCTGTACGCCTCCACCAGCTAGAACAACAATTACAAATAGACCTCGGGGAGTGCGACAAGTTCATCACCACCGTGGGAGACACCCAACTTCGGAGTCAACACATCGTGGTTGCCATCATCGAAGGAAAAGGCGCCGGAGTTGGAGATACACCACCTGTTTGGTGGTATAGTCCGCAGTCACCTGGGGTCTCATCACGTGTACACTGACGGCTCCAAGTCGGATGAATGTGTAGGTGCGAGTGTATGGTCGAGTGAATGTGAACTTAGGTACAGATTGCCGATACATACATCTGTGTTTACAGCTGAACTTTTTGCAATTGACAAAGCCATAGACTATGCACTAAATTCTCGTCATAATTCAATAGTAATTTTCTCAGACTCCTAGTCAGCCCTTCAGGCAATTAACTCATGTCAAACTATTTCTAATGAAATCCAGGGTCGCATCATTAATAAGTTGCACTTATGCAACAAGTCCTTCACTCTGATCTGGGTGCCCGGGCATTGTCGTATTTATGGCAATGAACGGGCAGACTTACTTGCGAAATCGGCTGTAGAGCTCGAGGTTACTTGGGACGTCCCTCGTGATCTACAGTCGTGTCAATCCCTCGGAAAGAAATCAATTAATCTTCTGTGGCAAGGTCAGTGGACCAGACTTGACATCATCACCATCAAGCCTCAACTGGGTGATTGGGCCACTGCCAACTGGCCCAATCGATTAGAAGAAAGAATACTGGCAAGAATAAGAACAAACTGCACCAGAATAAATAATTTAGAACCATATATAGACAAACGCTTTCCACCGCATTGTAACACCTGCAATGCGGTGTTATCTATCAGTCATATCATCCTGCATTGTCAGCGATTTGTGGGGGAACGTGCTTCCCTCATAAGTTACTGTGATGCAGTAAAAGTCCCCTTCACACTCTCAGCTCTCTTAGGTGATGGGGATGGTGGCGTGACTGATAAATTGATGACTTTCTTGAGGGAGACCGAACTGATCAGAGTGATGTGACTTTATATAATTATTGTTTTTACCATTTTGTATATATTTTTTGCCATTATGAATATTATATGTGTTGTGTTGTATATAATGTATAATTATGATGTATTAGCTAGGTTTAGCGATTGTCTAAAATAGGTTTAGCGATTTGTCTATCTAGGTTTAGCGATTGGCTGGAATAGGTATTAGTCTAGTTAGCTATTGGTTGAGTAGGTACATAGATTAGTTTATTAGCTAGGATGTTAAATTAAGGAACATTATTATTTGTATAAAGTTACAAAACAAAAACAATTAGTATATAAGTTTAATTTTAAGTTTAAATGTAATAATAATAAATGCAAAAAGTTAAAATTAAAATATTAATAAATAACAAAAATATATAAAAAATAAAATAAAATAAATTAAAGGCCTTAATGACCAACACCAAGGTCTATAGGCCAGGAAAAAATAAATAAAATAAAAGGTAGAACAACTCCAGCAGCAGAGAGGACAACAGCAGACTACCAACCGGCTCACTCTCACCAACTCCTACTGGAAGACTAGCCAACCGGCTCACACTCACCAACTCCTCTATGAGCAATGCCTTGTTCCCGTTACTGTGTACCTATACTGTACTTTTATGTACTTCACCAATAAACACATGTTGATTTTGTGGAGTTTGGTATACCCTGCTGCATACTGAGATAGAGAATACTACACCCTCAACGCTGGAGTCCTTAGGGTAGACACACCCTAGACTTACCGCTACGCTGGACTTTGTCTCAGAAGCGCTCGCGATTTTTCGGAACGCTATTCTGCCGAATGTAAGTGCAATCGCCAATTACATTCATTACACACTACATTGTCCCCTACTGAAATATACATAAATTGTAAATATTTACCGCGTGGAACTCTCATACAGTTTTTCCCATTCTAATACAGGCTACTTAACTCTGGCCTTGTTGATGCAAGGTCTGGAGAGATGGACAGGAACAGGCTATGTTGAACTTGTAGGTACTTTCTTCGTCTTGGTGAATGGATTGATTTATTCTTATTTTATTGGTTGAGGACATCTGCCTTTGTAACAGTTACCAATTTCATCTGTTTTCAAACAAAATGAGTCGAACTTTTCCATACTACTGCCATCACAGCTCCCATTAGTTGTATCTGAAAATATTCAATTATAACAAACAATCTAATGTAATCCATTATACCCAAAGCATATATTTTTTGGTATAACTGATCTATTTTGATATATCCTTTAGAGCAAATTATTAAATTTTAGTTTCAGTCATTTATGTACTTTACTTGTCCCTCAAACAGGCTACTTTTCAATGGAGCGTGGCAGCCTCTGTTTGGTGGTGGGATGTCATCAACCAGTACACGGACGGTCGGGCCACTTTTGCGACAACCACAAACATTATAGATGTCTGTGAGGTAGTCTGTTATTAAATGGCTCAAAAATACTGCAATTCCGACATGGCTGGACATTTCTTCACTTGACATGTCAATAACATATATATCGTAGTCAATGTGGCTATAACTACAATCAGCTGGGTTCACCACCAATAATGACACAGTGCCAGTGTTTGGGTTGCCATTTGAATTAATGGGTATCAACAGTGGTGATCAAACAGTCACCAGTGGAGTGCTGGGTAAAATGCACACTCGTCATTTTTCTTTCATCGCCAAGTAATAAATGCTGGTGTGTTGACTCCAATTCAAACAAGGGTAAATTTTTACAAGTTGCCACAACAGGATTTCATAGGAAAAATATATAATTCATAGAAGGTTTTAGTGTGATTTGAGTGATGTTGACCTTCGTTTCTTTAGGAAATGCTTCGTTTTGGAGATAGCCCCCCTCCCCCCCATCCAACAATCTTGGGGAAGAGCCTGGGAAATTGGGGGTTTTGGGTGGGGGGAAAACTCATAATATAGTATATTTGCTTTTCTAGATTGCACTCATGACATGCCATAAATGTCAAAAAGTGGAAAACCCGAGCCAAGTTTCGGCAAAAGTTGGCTCGGGTTTTCCAGTTTTCAACGAGCATAAATATTGAAAAATTAAAAACCCGAGCCAACTTTTTTCTGACCCAACCTGGATCGGGCATCCTTCGGTCTTAACCATAAGCATCGAGATATTACAGAATTAAAAAGACCTGACCTAACCTAGAAGGGGGCATCCTTCGGAACCTAACCCTGTCATCCTTCGGTACCTAACCATGGCATACTTCGGAACCTAACCATGGCATACTTCGGGACCTAACCTTGGCATCCTTCGGGACCTAACCTTGGCATCCTTCGGTCTTAACCAGAACATCAATTTGTTATAGAATTACCTTAATTGGAAGCAAATTATGTGGAAGGTACTGGTTCTTGTGGAGTTGAAGAGTAGGTGGTATTGTTGTATTCTGGCAAGTTGTATTGGTGGTAGGTGGACTGGATGACCTCATATTCAAAGCACTTTAAACCAGTTATTATAACTGATCATGGACTAATTTATTTTTCAATAAGAGGCACAAGTGTTTTTTTTATATAATTTCTGTGTTTCTCCAGTAAATTTTCGTAAAACCAAGCAGCCAGGTGAGTTAACCAGGTGAGCCAAGGATATACCTCCTCCACAGACAGACAGTAATATTGTACTGGCAAGATAAATGGAGAGACTGAAGTTTCAGTGACGTAGTCACGTGTTGTAGGTCTATGATTGGTCAATAAGGAGATGATAGAATTGTGTGAAAAACTGATTGGTTAGATTTGGCTTGAAGTTAAAAAATGTGCTACCAGGTCGCACTGTGGGGCTCATAGATCAGCTGACCTATGTTTTGAATTCAATGCCCAATGGCAGCCATATTTGTTTTGACTTGCAAACACATTGGTTAGAAATCGTGAGAGAGGCCTTATAACGCATTTATAACGGAAATGCTACTAAGAAATATTGTAGTACAAGATGAAATAGAGCTTATTGTAATAAGAAATGTGTGAAAAAGCCAATGTTAAGAAATTTTTGGACTCTGAAAAATACGACACGATTTTACGAAATTTTTGGACTCTGAAAAATACGACACTCAATACACTTATAAGAGATAATTAGTGTTATAACGCATTTATGACGGAAATGTTACTAAGAAATATTGTATTACAAGATGAAATAAAGCATATTGTAATAAGAAAAGCGTGAAATGGGGGATGTAACGAAATTTTTGGACTCTGAAAAATACGACACACTACATTTATAAGAGGTAATTAGTGTTATAACGCATTTGCTAAGCAAATGGTATATAGAAAAGTTGTTTGTAATACTGAAATATAAACACTGGTAATAGTACAAATTTTAAAATCGCGTTTTGGCAACTTGTAAAAATATTCCCAAACAAGCGTTTAATTTCTCAGCACAAAACAGTGGCAGCCACCGTTCACTTAAAAGTGGCCAATGTACCACTTATGGACAAACATAATAGAACACTTCTTCAGATATCTAAAGTTTCGAAACTATACTCACTATAAACAGAGTCTGAAAACACATGAACTATAATAACTGACAATTAAGCAACCAACCTTTAATGATGACTATGGGAGTTTAAAGAAGTCTCATTTGGCCACAGCCACTCCATTTCTTCAACTGCCCCATTGTACAAACTCTATATAACCTTCTCCATTGTCCTACAGGGGCTTCCAGGCCTAGGGTTATCATTTTCAATCAATCTTGACAGTAATAATCTTATCTGAAATAATACAATCGAATTACCATTAACTCTCAAACCAACTCGTCCAACCACCTAACCCTTGTAACAAACAATAACATAACTATCGTTCATATAACAGTAATAATAACTCCACTATCTGTATATTAAGTTAAACATTGCCACCACATGCTAAAGAATTTACACTGACTGATATTAAAACCATAAACACTTACCAACATTATTCAGAGTGATGATGTGTCGAGGTTCTAATGGAAAAGAAAAGGTTGATGGTGTTGTCAGTAGGCTGGTTGACTGGTGAATGAAGCCGGCTGGAAAGACTGCTGCTTACCCCAACCTTCCTCCCCCCCCCAATACTCCAACCTCCTCCCACACCAAACACATCCCCTTCACTCCCCCGCCTTACCATCCTCCTTCCCCAAACTACCACTTACCTCTTCTCAACTCTCCTCCCCCCAATACCCCAACCTCCTCCTTCCCCAGACTACCACTTACATACATCATCTCCACTCTCCTCCCTTTTTGAACAACCTTCCCCACCCACCTCCTCTTCACTCACCTGCCTGTCCTCCCTCCTTTATTTTGGGTGGAATTTGGCAGGTCCGGGATCATGAGAAAATTTGGGTGGAATGAGGGAGGAGATTATTATGAAGGGGGTAGAGTGAGGTAGGAAGGAAGGAGGTAGAGTGAGGTAGGAAGGAAGGGGGTAGAGTGAGGGAGGGAGGTAGGAATGGGGGAGAGGGAGGGAGAAAGGTAGGAAGGGGGGGGGGAAATGAGTGAGGTAGGAAGGGAGACAAAACGAAAAAAAGGAGATTAACAGTAAGGAAGGGAAGAGAAAAACAGGAAGAGAGAGAGGGAGGAGAGAATTATATATAAAGAGAGAGAAAGGAGAGAAAAAGAGAGGGAGGGGGGAGAGAATTACTGAGAGAGAGAGGGAGGAGAGATTTAGAGAGAGTGGGGGAGGAGAGAATTATAGAAAGAGAGGGAGGAGTGGATTAGAAAGAGAGAGAAAAACAATGAGAGAGGAGAGAATTAGAGAGAGGGAGGAGAGAATTAAAGAGAGAGGGAGGAGAGAATTAAAGAGAGGGAGGAGAGAAAGTGTTGGAGGGGGGAGAGAGCTCAGAAGAAGACCCCTGAATCAAACTGTTTAGGGTTCATATTGGATGGTTCGACTCCCTTGAAGGTAAATTGGAGGGCTACTGTCTCCTTCAACCTATGCCACGAAACAGATACTCATTAATAAGACTGTGTTGTTGGTCTGTTTTCTGGCATAGTTTGGAGGAAACTGTAGTCTCCTGCCCTCCATCCCCAATTCACCTCACAATAATAATAATAATAACAATAACTTTCTAATGATTCAAAGTCTTCCATTAAGTTCCGATATAAGATTCGAACTTTTACTAGGGAGTTGGGGAGGGAGGGATGTTTGGAAGAAAGGAGAGGGGAGGGGAGTTGGTAGGGGAGAGGAAGGAAGTAAAGGAAAGAAAGAAGGTAGAGTAGTAGAAGAAAGAAAGAGAGAGAGTGGGTGGGGGGGGGGGAGAGAGAGGAAGGAAGGAAGTCTGGGAAGGAATGGAAAACACACACACACAACAGTTACATGACGTCCAGTACAGTACAATCACCAGCTGATGGAATACACACACTTTGTAGTCGTTTCAACCCGGCGAGTTATAGTGGAGGGAGGAAGAGCAGGAGTTGGGATGAGAGGAGAGGCACTAACCACCATCCACTTTGAGGTTATGGAGGGGCTGGTGGAGGGAGGAAGGACATTAGTGGGGATGAGAGGAGGTGGAGGAAGGAAGGAAGGACAGGAGTGGGGATGAGAGGAGGTGGAGGAAGGAAGGACAGGAGTGGGGATGAGAGGAGGTGGAGGAAGGAAGGAAGGACAGGAGTGGGGATGAGAGGAGGTGGAGGAAGGAAGGACAGGAGTGGGGATGAGAGGAGGTGGAGGAAGGAAGGACAGGAGTGGGGATGAGAGGAGGTGGAGGAAGAAAGGAAGGACAGGAGTGGGGATGAGAGGAGGTGGAGGAAGAAAGGAAGGACAGGAGTGGGGATGAGAGGAGGTGGAGGAGGAAGGAAGGACAGGAGAGGAGGTGGAGGAGGAAGGAAGGACAGGAGAGGAGTGGGGATGAGAGGAGGAAGGAAGGACAGGAGAGGAGTGGGGATGAGAGGAGAAAGGAAGGACAGGAGAGGAGTGGGGATGAGAGGAGGAAGGAAGGACAGGAGAGGAGTGGGGATGAGAGGAGGAAGGAAAGGACAGGAGTGTGGAGGAAGGAAGGCCAGGAGTGGGGATGAGGGGAGAGTCACCATCCACTTGCTGAGTTGTAAAGTGGTAAACAGGTATCCATACATTAATTAAAAGTATTGGTGTAATGTAATATTACAGAATATATAACTTTCTTTATAACTACAGTAATAACCACACCTCATTATCCATATACTAATTAAGAGTATTGATGTATTATACAATATATAACTTACAGTACTTTCTATTTAACACATAATAAATGTGATTATCTCAAACATGGTGTAACATTCACCCTTCACAGTTAATGTTGTTAATAATATGGTATACTGTCTCTCCCTCCGATAAGTAAGGAAACACTATCATAACTCATTATTCCAGCTCCTGTTATTTTGTCTGATAGATATACTTGTGTTGTCATTCATAAACTAAAGTGTTTGTGTAAATGTGTCTATATTATGACCAATACTCTTAATTGTTATATGGACAATGAGGTGTGGTCATTACTGTAGTCGTGATCTGTGTAGCAGTTGACCTGGCCCACGGTAACGGGCTTGATGAAGTGTCGGAACATGTATAAAACAATAAAGTTATAAAGGGTTATATATTCTCTAATACTATACTACATCAATACTTTTAATTAATATATGGACAATGAGATGTGGTCATTACTGTAGTTAAAGGAAGTTATATATTTTGTAATACTATACTACATCAATACTCTTAAGAGGGTGCGGGAATAGGGGGACAGGCTTGGGGGGGGGGGGGGGTGCGGGAATAGGGGGACAGGCTTGGGGGGGGTAGAAAGCCTGTCCCCTATTCCCGCACCTCCCTAACCCCTTCCCCAGCCTGTCTCCTTACTCCCGGAACCCCCTAAACCCCCCTCAAGGCTGTCCCCCTATTCCCTCTTAATTGAGATGTGTCATCATGGTAGTCATAGAAACACACCATCAGGTTAAATAACCATATAAATAAATTTATTATGAGGGAAATTTCCAGTTGTAATGAATTCCGTCAACACTAAGCAACAAAAATAATATAGTACTGGTGCCACGTTGGTCAGGATTCGAACCACTTTGGTATACCCATTATGAAGCCTTAATTAAGTTGACAGTCTTGCCTTTACCTTCGAATCTTATAAAACCATTATTGAGCTACAAATCTTACATATCTTTATTTTGGACAAAAGAAAAATTGCTTTCTTCCCTAAATTGTAAGCAGTTTGAAATGAAAACCCTTTGTCAGTGATATCACATACATCATTATTAATATATTTCACCCAATATCAAACTTAATTCCTGAAGATAATGTAATACTTGGCAACACCTTCCAACTCAGCCAACCATGTTCTTTAACGCCTCTCCTCTCCTCATCACCCCTCCCCCTCCCTTCAACAGCCTCTCCTCTCCTCCCCCTCCTTTCAACAGCCTCTTCATACACCCCCCCGCCCCCCACCATAACTCGAGGGGTATGAATGACAACAAGGTGTGTTTGGTAGTGACTCTATCCCATCAACTCCCAACTGTACAGTATAAATATACAATAGATAAACAACAACATAAATTATAAACAAGGGATACGGAATAACACAAGGGATAAACAATAACACAAATAAACTAGGAATACACAATACAATAAACAAAAGATAAAGAACACAAATAAACAAGGGATAAACAACACAAATAAACAAGGAATACAAAAGATAAACAACAACTCAAATAAACAAGGGAAACAAAAGATAAACAACAACACAAGTAGACAAAGGATACACAAATAAACAAGGAATGAAGAACACAACAACAAATAAACAAGAGATAAAGAACACAAATAAACAAGAAATAGACAAGTAAACAACAAGAGAAAAGCAACATAAACAAAACAAGGCCCATAAGAGCTAAGGTGACATATAGACAGACACACACACACAACTGAGAACACATACACTGGTCACACACACACATACAGTACAGTCGTGGTCAATAATACTCATCTACATAATTATGGGTATCTCAAGCAATTTACTGTCCAATGTTTTCACGTTCATTTATGATGTTATTGTTTTAAGTAGTGTGTAGCTGCTTGTATTGAATTAAAAGATGGTACTGATTAACCTATTTAATGGAAAGCCTATAAGCTAAAAAAAACATTGCGAAGCTGTCAAACTCTTAGGTGAGTTACCCCTCTATGGATGATTATTTTTTACCACGACTGTACATACAAACACATACATACACTTAATATTTATAATTCTCCCTCAAAAGGATAAATAAACAATCACACTACCTCATTAAAAGTCACAATAATTTATTTTTAGGCATATTATCTGTACTGTGTAATTAAGAGGTTACGTAAATACAGTGTTGGTAAATCTGGAGCGAATGATTCCTCCAAAGAAACTAGGCCACCAGGAAACAGACAGACGCCTTCAGTGTTTCGTGGCATAGTTTGGAGGAATCAGTAGCCCTCCAATTTATCAACAAAGTACTTACATAATTATACCCTTTAAGGTGAGAGTACACTGTTGGTAAATAAATCTGGAGCAAATTATTCCTCCAAACTATTCTAGGCAACAAGTCACCATTATTTTTGTTCTTCTGGTCCTGTTGTTTCCTGACATAGTTTAGAGGAATAAAGGCACTCCACCACTGTACCGAAAGTGTATTATCCCCTTAAGGACCCTGTGATCGTGTATGAAAGATGGAGGCTTCTGATTCCTCCTGTCTATGCCACGAAACAAACACCTTCCATATAGGTGTGTGTGTGTTTCGTGGCAATGTTTGAAGGACACACCAGCTAGCCTCCAATTTTCTGACTACATCACAGGGTCCCTTAATTAATTTGCACAACATTTTCTGCTTACATACTTGTTTCTACGACTGTACACCAATGCATGTATGTACAAGTTATCTAACACGTGATTTATTATGTGGGGGGGAGGGAGGGAGGGGGTAGTACAGTGTTGGTAAATGTGGAGTTCAACTGATTCCTCCAAACTATTCCAGGCAACAAATAGGCCACCATTATTTTTGTTAATCTGGTCCTGTTTATTTTTTTCCTAGGTATGCTTTGGAGGAATCAAGGTGCTCCAATGTCCAGTACCAAACTTGTATTACTTAACCCCATAGTGGGATAGATAAGTATACTTTTGGTACATTGGAATGCCTTGATTCCTGCAAAGTATGCCACGAAACAACAGGACCAAATTGACATATATATAAATAATGGTGTTCTTTTTTTATTACCTGGTATAGTTTGGAGGAATCATTTGCTCCAGAATTACCAACACTGTCCCACCCCTCTTAAAATTAACCCATTCTGTCATTCTAATACATATTTATTAATTCATCTTAATTAAGGGATCCTGTGATGTAGTCAGAAAATTGAAGATAAATGAGTCCTTCAAATATTGCCACGAAACACACACCCACATGGAAGGAGCTTGTTTCGTGGCATAGTCAGGAGGAATCAGAAGCCTCCAATTCTCGTACACGATCACAGAGTCCTTAATTTATTTTAGGGGATAGTAAAGTGTTGGTGGTAAAGCCGGAGCAACTGATTCCTCCAAAATATTCCAAGCAACAAACAAGTCTCCATTATTTTTCATTCATCTGGTCCTGTTATAGTTTCTTGGCATGTAATAAATATACTTTGGAGGAATCAAGGCACTCCAATGTACCTAAAATATACAACTACCCCCTCCTTTAATCAATTCATATCTCAGTATATTTTCGTAACTTTTGAATCTAAATAAATATCCCTCCCTTTAATTAATCCATATCTCAGTATATCTTCTTAACTCTTGAATCTAAATAAATATCCCTCCCTTTAATCAATCCATATCTCAGTATAATTATCTTCTTCATTCTTGAATCTAAATATCTGTCTAGAGTAAATAATTGTCTATTCATTACACTACCTATGTATTTACAAAAGCATGAGCTCACTACAGGGCAAATATTGTGTTGTTGGTCCACGATATACAGTGAATAAATTAATACTTGTATCCATAATGTGTGTATCCAGGCTTGTGTTATTCATTACTTTATTTTACACTCATTGTTTTCCCAAGCTTGTGTTATTCATTACAAACTCTTCATTTTAAACTCAATCAGTCCCTCCAAATTTTTTCCTGGGCTTGTGTTATTCATTACAAACCCTTCATTTTTACACTAATTGTTTTCCCAGGCTTGTGTTATTCATTACAAACTCTTCATTTTTACTCTCATTGAAGACCAACCAATGTTATCCCAGGGTTGTGTTATTCATTACAAACTCTTTATTTTTACACTCATTGAAGACTACCAACCAATGTTTTCCCAGGCTTCTGTTATTCATTACTTCATTTTACATTTAGTCAGTCCCTCTTTAAAAACCAGACAATGTTTTCCCAGACTTCTGTTATTCATTACCCACTACCGTACTTCATTATTCACTCATTGGCTTCTGTCATTCATTACCATACTGACAAAGTTAATGATTTACTGAGCCTGTGTTTAAAAAGGATATTATAATTATTATGTGCTCAATTTAACCATCATATATCGAGGGCCAACACTGTATACATTCCTACCTACATTACATTGGCAACACTGCAACACTAAACAACAACAACGAATCCATAATTATACAATACTGTGTTTGGGGTTGATCCGAGTTTCAGTGGGACAAGGATTTATTTAATGTTTACTTATGCTACTTAATTGGTAACATCATAATTATTACTTTGTACAGTGTAGTAATTCATACAACTTCAATCTACATATACTCTTAGCTACTATACATAAAATTGTCTTTAATATATTTATCTATTTATGTATTTATTTATTACAGAGAATATCTACCTTATATATATACTGTATATATATTATTAGAAGAGAGGAAAATATATAGGAATGGAAAAAGATTATGAAATATGGAAATGTTATATAGATCTGAGTACAATAGACCTTCAATATACAATGAATAAATTATATAATATTATATACTTGTAACCAACACTTCATTTTACACAGTCAGTCCCTCAATGAAGACCACTCATTGTATGTTTTCCCAGGCTTGTGTTATTCATTACCAAACACACTCAATGTTTTCCCAGCTTGTGTTATTCATTACCAAACACACTCAATGTATGTTTTCCCAGGCTTGTGTTATTCATTACCAAACACACTCAATGTATGTTTTCCCAGGCTTGTGTTATTCATTACCAAACACACTCAATGTATGTTTTCCCAGGCTTGTGTTATTCATTACCAAACACACTTATATGTTTTCCCAGGCTTGTGTTATTCATTACCAAACACACTCAATGTATGTTTTCCCAGGCTTGTGTTATTCATTACCAAACACACTAAGTGCTTTACTGAACCTGTGTTAAAAGAATATAATTATGTGATAGATAAATTTAATGTATATCAAGGATCTAATGTATATATATATAAGTGATTTACTAAGCCAGTGTTACAAGGATAGTGCTATAGAACTTTAGGGGGAAGTACACTGTTGGTAAATCTGGAGCAAATGATTCCTCCAAACTATTCCAAGCAACAGGATACCATTATTGTTCTTCATATGGGTCTGTTTCCTGGCATACTTTGGAGGAATCAAGGCACTCCAATGTAACAAAAGTGAATTAATTACCCCCTTAATCATTTTATATCTAAGGCCTACTGTATATTATAAGTTAGTGTTTTACTGAGCCGGTGTTAAAAGGATATATATGTGATAAATTTAATAATCTTATATCTAGCGTCTACTGCTGTACACTATATAGGATTTGAGATGTGCTACATAGAGGTGCATGTACTACAAAGCACCAGAGTACTGTACTGTACTGTACTGCTTAGCTTATCATTGAACAGTGACTGAATAACGTTAATTTAACTACGGTATCAAAGGATAATATATATGTGTGTAGGTTTGGTAGACAGACTATAATGGTGTGTGTGTGTGTGTCAGGGTATACAATATTCAGGTGTGTGTGTCAGGGTATACAATATTCAGGTGTGTGTGTGTGTGTGTGTCAGGGTATACAATACTCAGGTGTGTGTGTGTCAGGGTATACAATATTCAGGTGTGTGTGTGTCAGGGTATACAATATTCAGATGTGTGTGTGTGTTTGTGTGTGTCAGGGTATACAATATTCAGATGTGTGTGTGTGTGTTTGTGTGTGTCAGGGTATACAATATTCAGGTGTGTGTGTATGCCAGGGTACATAATAATAAGGTGTGTGCATGTGTGTCAGTATATGCATGTGTGTGTAGAATATTATTATTTTTGTGTGTGTGTGTGTGCCTGATCCCCCTACACTCACCACAACACCTGGGGCTCAGAGTATACAGTTTCCAGGTGTGTAGGTGTGTGTGTGTGGGGTCATATCACCTACCTTCTCCCTCTCCTTCTCCCTCCCTCTACACCAACCATCACTTTAGGAAGCCTTCACACCAAAGTGGCAGGTGGCATTGCACGAGGCATACCGGTACCACTTTAAGGGAGAAGTTTTGTGTTGGTAAATCTGGAGCAACTGAATCCTCCAAACTATTCCAAGCAACAGCTAGAACACTATTATTTTTGCTAATTTGGTCCTGTTTCCTAGCATACTTTGGAGCTATCATGGCACTCCAATGTAACAAAAAAGAATTACCACTTTAAGGGACTCTGTGATCGTGTATGAGACCTGGTCTGTGGCTTCTGATTCCTCCAGACTATGTCACGAAAAAACAAGCTCCTTTAATTTATTAATGTAGGTGTGTGTGTGTGTTTCGTAGTAATGTTTGAAGGACTCGCGACCCTCCAATTTTCTAACTACATCACGGGGTCCTTAAAATTAACCAATACAGTAGATAATAACATGTGTAACCCTTTAAACAGAAGTGGTGGTGTGGCACGTGGCATATGAGTAGCAACTGGGTTTTAGAGGAGAGGGTGTCATCTGTAGTCTGAGGAGAGGGTGTTGTCTGTTCTCTGTAGTCTGAGGAGAGAGTGTCGTCTGTTCTTTGTAGTCTCTAGTCTGAGGAGAGGGTGTTGTCTGTTCTTTGTAGTCTGTAGTCTGAAGGAGAGGGTGTTGTCTGTAGTCTGAAGGAGAGAGTGTCGTCTGTAGTCTGAGGAGAGGGTGTTGTCTGTAGTCTGAAGGAGAGGGTGTCGTCTGTTGTCTGAAGGAGAGGGTGTCGTCTGTTGTCTGAAGGAGAGGGTGTCGTCTGTTGTCTGTAGTCTGAGGAGAGGGTGTCGTCTGAGTCTGTAGTCTGAGGAGAATGTAGCCAACAGTTGTGGACATAAGTTTCAATACACATATGGGTAACTCAAACACAATGCTGACTAATGTTATCACGTTCTCATGCGATGTTACTGTTTTGAATAGTGAGTCAGTAGCTGCTTGTAGTAAATTAGAAGATGGTACTTTACGAGTGTGTGTGTGTGTGATTTGAGTAGTTAGTCAGTAGCTGCTTGTTGTAAATTAGAAGATGGTACTTTACGATTGTGTGTGTGTGTGTGTGTTTTGAATAGTGAGTCAGTAGCTACTTGTAGTATAGTAGAAGATGGTACTTTACGATTGTGTGTGTGTGTGTGTTTTGAATAGTGAGTCAGTAGCTGCTTGTAGTAAATAAATCTAATAATCGTAAAGTTTCTCAGCTAACGAACAGAGGGAAGCTGTCAAACCTTTACATGTGTCACCCCCAATGTGAATGATTATATTATTGACCACAACTGTACATGTTTTATATATCTTTCTTAATGCCTTATCCAAAACGTGATGCATTCAATATTCGCACAAGCTGTGGAAACATAAACATACATACATACACACACACACACACACACACACATATATATATATATATATACATATATATATATATATATATATATATATATATATATATATATATATATATATATATATATAAATAAAATACATCACCATATTACAGGTCAAATAACGAGCATGACAAAGTGTTTAATTAAGGAGAGAACCTTTTTCTTGGTAAGTTGGAGGGCTACTGAATCCTCCAAATTATGTCACGAAACAGCAGATCCCCAATTAGTAACATTGAGGTAATTTGTTTCCTGGGATGACTTGGAGGAATCAGTAACCCTCCAATGTACAGTTGGCCACACATGAAGCTGGTATGTCTCGTTACTTGTGAGGTAACTACAAAAGAAAGGAAAGTGAAAAAAACATGTAGTTTGTTGACAGTCAGACAGTAAAATATTATTACTGTCTGCTTGTCGACAAACTATAACTTTTGCTCACTTTCCTTCCTGTTGTAAGTATCTCACAAGTAGCGAGGCGTACCAGATTCATGTGTGGCCAACTGTACCAAAAACAGGTTCTCCTCTTCATCATCACTCACCACAACATCACTCTGGTCTCAAAACATTGTGGGTGGAATTATTACTCTTACACTTTAAGATAATGTTCACTTCACTCAGTTTCCATTATTATTTAGCAATGCGACTCGCCTTTTCGTTGATGAGTATTTTTAATTAATAACACCACACCGTGCCACTTTACACTTGCCTCTTGCCACCTACACTGTATTTTTGGACACAGACATTCGTGGTACAGCCCAGAGGTGGAAAATACTCAGCTCAAGGCAGTATGAAATTCCTTAGCGAGCGAAGAGATATACCAGGGAGAGAAACTATGACGTGGGATGACGACGACGATAAGCAAATACTGGACAAGTGTCACTGGATATTAAAGAGGGACAAACATCTTCCACCTAGGCTGTACCAAGAATACCTGTGTCCAACTGTACTATCACGTGCACTAATAAGTATACAGCTTTGGTTGAAGCTTCGAACACTCCAAATTCACCATTTTCAGTTTTGGTTGAAGCTTCGAACACTCCAAATTAACCATATATAGCTTTGGTTGAAGCTTTTAACACTCCAAATTCACCAACGAAGTAATTCCAATGGAGAGCTTATTGTACATTTACTTACTGTTGTCTCTAAGTATTCGAAGCACACCTGGATACTTATTAGTGCTCGTGACTGTACATACATGCCAACAGCCACTTTGGTGTGAAGGAAAGCTGTCTGGCATGGGGAGTCAGGCGTGTGTGTACCTGTTGAAAGTTTTGTAGCTGTTGAAAGTTTTGTAGCTGTTGAAAGTTTTGTAGCTACCTAACGTTTTGTAGCTTTTAAACGTTTGTAGTTACTAAACGTTAAAAGCTATTAATAGTTTGTAGCTCTTAAACGTTAAAAAGTTATTAATAGTTTGTAGCTGCTAAACATTTGAAGCTATTAAGTAAACGTTTTGTAGAAATTAAACGTTTGCAACAACTGCTAAACGTTTGTTTATAACTATTAAACGTTTTGTAGCCATTAAACGTTGAGACAACACTGGCATTCACAATTTAATACACTGAAATAATAAACTACAAGCTCTGGCTATAACCATTAAGGAGGAAGTTTTGTGTTGGTAAATCTGGAGCAACTGAATCCTCCAAGCTATTCCAAGCAACATAACACCATTATTTTTGGTAACTTGGCCCTGTTTCCTGGCATACTTTGGAGGAATCAAGGCACTCCAATGTACCAAAGATATATTAATCTCGTAAATTAATTAAAGTGATGACTGAGTAGGAATTAAAGTTATTATCATTATTAATATTATTATTATTATTATAATTTGAGTGATATTTTTCTCTTAGTGTGGTATGCATAGACAGTCATGGTGTTTACGATGGTGTGGTACTGTACGATGACTATATAGATACACTACACAGTCATCGTACCAGTACCAACCCATCGTAAACACCATGAAAGTTCTTGCATATGGCTCTATTTATATTCTATATTGGGCTCAAGTAAATAATAATAATAATAATAACAATAATATAGTGAATTAATAAATGGATCTATCATTATAACTGGTATTGAGAAAGACTGACTCAAGCTTCACATAATAATAATGATAATAATAATAATGATAATAATAATAATAATAATAATAATAATAATAATAATAATAATAATAATAGGGCAACTTGCAAAGTGTGTATGTAAGAATAATGGTGGTGTGTACGATGCATGGTGTGGTACGATGACTACACAGCCATCGTACCAATACCACACCATGAATCTCTCTGCATACGACTCCTTATTACAGTGACACACACACACACACACCACTGGCCAACACCGACTGACTCACATGTACAGTTGACAGCACTTATAACTAGTACAGTCTGCATTGTCAGTCAGTCCACTTTTCCTGTACGCGTTATAAGTGGTGGCGACTGTACACTACTATGCTATACACACTATATCTATGGCTATCTACCTAAATAAACATCTCATAATTTATATATAACACAAGTGAGTTTATTATTCATTAAGGGACCCTGTGATGTAGTCAGAAAATTGGAGGTTAGTGAGTGCTTCAAAGATTGCCACGAAACACACACACACACACACACACAAACACACACACACACACACACACTCTCTCTCTCTCTCTCTCTCTCTCTCTCTCTCTCTCTCTCTCTCTCTCTCTCTCTCTCTCTCTCTCTCTATCTCTCTCTCTCTCTCTCTCTCTCACACACACACCTGTAGTGAAAAGGTGCGTGTTTGTTTGTTTCGTGGCATGGTCAGGAGGAATCAGAAGCCACCAAGTCTCATCATACACGATCACAGGGTCCTTAAGGGGAGATTCTCTTTTTGGTAAACTGGAAGGTCTGTTGTGATTCCTCCAAACTATGTCAGGAAACAGATGACCTTATTAATGTTACTCAGAGGGGATTTGTTTCGTGGTTTAGTTTGGAGGAATTAGTAGCCTTCAAATAACAAGAAAATCTCCACTTAATTAACACATTCATTTACATCTGACATTCATTAATTATAAGGTAACAGAGAGAGAGAGAGAGAGAGAGAGAGAGAGAGAGAGAGAGAGAGAGAGAGAGAGAGAGAGAGTGTTATTTAGACTGACCAACTTAATATTTTTTTCTGTTGGGTCTAATAGGGACTTAATTAAGGAACCCTGTGATGTAGTCAGAAAATTGGAGTATAAACGAGTCCTTTAAATATTGCCACGAAACACCACCACTCACTTATATTAATATGGAAGAAGCGTGTTTCGTGGCATAGTCAGGAGGAATCAGTCAGAAGTCTCCAATTCCCATACACGATCACAGGGTCGGTCCATAATTAAACCTATATAAAAATGTCTATATAAAATAAATGTCTGTTTGTTATTGGAGAACACTTAATACATGTACATACATTCACATACACACACATACATATACACATTCACATACATACATACACACACACATACATACATACACACGCACACACACACCCATACATACACATACACACAGACAGTCACAAAATACAGTCGTTTGGAGATAAACAAGTCCTTCAAATATTGCCACGAAACACACACACACACCTATAGGGAAGGAGCTTGTTTCGTGGCATGGTCAGGAGGAATCAGAAGCCTCCAATTTTCATAAACGTTTGCAAGGTCCTAAAAAGGGGAGATTCTCTTGTTGGTAAATAGGAAGGCTACTGATTCCTCCTAACTATGCTAGAAAACACACAGACAGACACCCTCAATGGTACTAATAGGGGATCTGTTGTTTCGTGGCATAGTTTGGAGGAATCAAAGACCTTCAAATTCACAAAAAAAAAAAAAAAAATGATTGGAGGTGGAGATGAGATGTGAAAATAATAATAGATAATTGTTTGGGAATAGTGGGAACATTCCTCCAAACTATTCCAAGCAACAAGGTCACCATTATTTTCATTAGTATGTTGCTGTTTCCTGGCATTACTTTGGAGGAATCAAGACGCCCCAAGAGTTAGTTTCTGGAGAGCCCTTTAATTAAATAGGTGAAGTACAGTGTTGGTGGTAAATCTGGAGTAACTGATTCCTCCAAACTATCCCAGGAAACAAATCACCTCAATATTACTAATAAATTATCTGTTTTGTTCGATGGTTTGGAGGAATCAAGACGCTCCAATATAATGTGTAGAGTTAATTAGTCGAGCTTCTTTAATTAAGTAGTAGGTGATGATGATGGAGGTAATGGACTGTCACCTTTTCCCTGAAGCCAATACGTGTTCATACGGCCTTTGCCCTGTGGAAGAAAAAAACATATATTAGCCTTATAGAGAATAATATAATGTGACCCATACACACACACACACCAGCCTATCCTCACCTGCCCACACACCATTCACTCCATGGTTCAGTCTGCCTCACGTCTCTAGCTCAGTGTGTATATAGTGAGGATGACTATGGATGTTCCTCTAACCACTTGACCACTTAAGGTAGTACTTTATAAGCTATTCATATACTACTCATGATTGATAAAGACAAGTATATGTAACCTGAGGTAATTATATTTATTACCCATCGCACTGTCTGAGTAATAACGGTAATTTTATTGTTTCACTCAACCACGAAATTAAGGAGTTTTTATGTTGTCATCCACTAATGTAGACAAGAACAAGGTTAATAGTAAGTATTTTTCACCACACAAAACCTTCGTTAAACCAACACCTGACCGGAGCCTGACTCAAAAACTCTGTCGGCGGCAGATTCCACGGCGACGGTTGAGGCCGACTGCACAGGCCGAATTTCTTCCCACACACACTCAGTTTTACCTAAACGGGCCAACTTATGCAGGCCGCCGGACAGGTTGGCCTGTACGTGTATGGGTCCCTTTAGGCCTGTGATTAATATATTAGGCCTATAAAAACAACAACAAATATTATTCTCACTTACATTACAATTTATATAAGTTCTTCCTGTACAATAGAGAAAACAATAAAAACAATTAAATATCCTACTTAGATTACGTTCTATATTTATTTTTACATAGGTCGTATATAAATTACAGTAGTATATTAGAGAGTTACAGTGTATTACAGTTTTATTATCTCTCTTACACTCGTGGATATAATGAGAGTCGTATTCAAGAACATTCATGGTGGTGACGATGGTGTGGTACTGGTACGATGACTCCATAGACACACTACACAGCTAACGTACCAGTACCACACCATCGTAAACACTATGAGTATTCTTGTATACGACCCTCATTATATCCACGAGTGTAAGAGAGATAATAAAACTGGCCCTCTGTTTCAACACACATATAAATAACTTAACCCTAGGCCTGAATGACCCTGTAGGATGAGGGAGAAGGTGATAGAGAAATGGGACAGTAAACACCAAGGAAATAGAAGGAAAGGTGGGACAGTAAACACCAAGGAAATAGAAGGAAAGGTGGGACAGTAAACACCAAGGAAATAGAAGGAAAGGTGGGACAGTAAACATCAAGGAAATAGAAGGAAAGGAGGGACAGTAAACACCAAGGAAATAGAAGGAAAGGAGGGACAGTAAACACCAAGGAAATAGAAGGAAAGGAGGGACAGTAAACACCAAGGAAATAGAAGGAAAGGTGGGACAGTAAACACCAAGGGAATAGAAGGAAAGGAGGGACAGTAAACACCAAGGAAATAGAAGGAAAGGAGGGACAGTAAACACCAAGGAAATAGAAGGAAAGGAGGGACAGTAAACACCAAGGAAATAGAAGGAAAGGAGGGACAGTAAACACCAAGGGAATAGAAGGAAAGGAGGGACAGTAAACACCAAGGAAATAGAAGGAAAGGAGGGACAGCATTACAGGCATAACCTTGGCCATAACATCATCGTTCTGTAATATTATTGGTCATACGTAATATCGGTTTACATTACAAAGTCTAATTGGCTAATAAAACTTTTGTGAAGTGTATTGCTTAACTAACTAACTAACAAGAGCTTGGGTTGACGTAAGCAATATTTGACTTCGATTGCATTACATTTACCCCAAAAAGCCAAGAAATTAAGGGGATAATCAATATTTTTTTCGTAATCAAGAGTTCTACTGATTCCTCCAAACTATGCCACGAAACAAATTACATCAATGATACTACTAAGGGATCATGTGTTTCGTGGCATAGTTGGGAGGAATCACAGACCTTCCAATTCAACAACAAGAATATCTCCCCTTAAGGACCCTATAATCGTGTATGAGAATTGGTGGCTTCTGATTCCTCCCGACTATGACACGAAACAAGCTCCTTCCATATAGGTTGCATTTCGTTGCAGTATTTGAAGGACTCATTTACCTCCGATTTTCAGACTACATCACAGGGTCCCTTAATTAAATGAGGGAGCCAAGTTAATGAGGAAATAGAGTGAGCGATACATTACCTTCATATCGACTTCGCCTCTGAGTTCGAGTATGAATGAAGGGTAGTTCTCGGCTAACATCTTCTGGGTGGTGGGCGACACGTGTATCTTCAGAGCTGGTGGTTGTAGGGAAGATATATACGTACATAGTGTTAGTTTGAGTTGATACTATTGTTATTATTATCGTATCGTTGTTATCATTTTAGTTACTATCATCTTAGTCCTAATAATGTTGTAACACACACACACGCAAACACAGATTACCCTCGAAAGCCAGTGTTAAATCAAATAAAAGAAATTATTACATACAACTAAACACAGAAATATATACTTGAATAAATATACAGTAATTTACAGGTCGTGGCTGTATATTATATCACACTCTATACAACTAACACCTACTTATAATATTATGATTTGATGATATACTTACCAATTTTTGCACTGACATCTTAATTAGTGTTACAGATAAAAAAGTGAGCAAAAAGAGTTTACGTTGTCCATTGCTTTCCATCCTTGACAATAACACACAATAAAACTGCTCAGGGGGGGCTGACTTTATTCTCTGTGAATACTAGCCATCCTCCACAGGGCTAGAATAAAGATTGTTGTAGGATCTGGTCACTTTCCAGTGGATTTGACGAGATCTGCCCACATGGTTTAAAAATCCCCGTGAGGTTTACTGCAACCTACGGAGGCTTTTTTTCTCTCACTGCTGTGTGGACCGCCAGCACACGGGGGTACATTATCCCTATGCATGCAGCAGTATAAACTTCCTCCCCCTTATGGTCCCTTCAAGACTGGTCTCATGGAAGGTACGGCCCCACTTGTAGCTCTTGTGGTAACGTGGACTTGGGCCCACAGCACTGGCTGTGTGATCAAAGACCTTCCCTCCAATCTCCCTGGCGGTCAGAGGCCCCCAGACTCCCTGGTCCAGTAAGCTCTGGTCCCATTTCCCTGGGATGTGCTTCGGTATCCTGGGCATATATGGTCATACAGCCCCTCCTTTATTTTAATTTGTTTTTTCACTGCGACCAGAGTGTACGTGTACCAGGGGTCTGTGGGGCAGGAGGCCATTCTGCCCTGGGAGAACATCAACAACAACAAGAACACAATAAAAACGACAGTAAAACACCATTAACACAATAACAGACAATATAACACAATGACAAAAGTTCTTACGTTGCCCATTGCTCTCCATCCTTGACGCCGTGTTGACAGTATCACCAAAAAGACAGTAGCGAGGCATCTTGAGTCCCACCACACCAGCCACACAGGGCCCCGTGTGCATGCCTATACGCAGCTTGAGTTTCTCCTCGGGGCGGTGTGTTATCTTGAATGTCTCCACCTCCTGTAGTAGTGCCAGGGACATGCTGGCTATCTCACGGGTGTGTTTGGTACCGTTCCTCACAGGTAAGCCGGATACCACCATGTAGGCGTCTCCTATCGTCTCAACCTATGTATTCATTGAAGGGGAAATGTCACGTGTATCAATATTGGTACAGTTGGCCACATGAATTCTTACACAGAGTATAATAGGAATGAGAGGTCATTCATTACTGTGAAAGTACTGCAATGAATGGTCTACCAAGTGACTCGGTGATTATCAAAACAACAAACCTAATAACAATGTTGTATTGTAGTTAGATAGTCTTGCATTACAATACAACAAACCTAATAATAATGTTGTATTACAGTTACATAGTCTTACATTACAAAACAACAAACCTACTAATAATAATGTTGTATTGTATTTACACAGTGCTTAATTTTCTCTATATTGTAAACCCATGAAAACCAGAGCGTGTGTACCAATTCTTGTGGCCAAAAAATTGTACATGCATATTTTTGTCCTAGTTTTTTATCTGGTGCTTCTCTTCACAGGGGGAGGGAGGAGAGGGAAATGTTAAGTGTATGAATATTGGTACTTTCAAGGTTTTATTTATTTATTTTTGATTCTAGTGTGTGTGTATGTGTGATTTTTTTTTTTTTTTTTTGTCGTGAACGTATAATCCCAAGGGTTAAAATAATAAATGCCTTCCTTCCATCAATAGAGGCCTACCGTGTTCCCCTTAAATAAACAATACTTTAAATCAACATAGGCCTACCCTGTTTCCCTTAAATAAACAATACCTTAAATCGACATAGGCCTACCCTGTCTCTAACCTCTTAATTAGATAGACAATCTTAAATCAACATAGGCCTACCATATCCCCACTTACCCTGACCACTTAAATATACACTACATTCAATCAACATAGGCCTACTCTGTCCCCCGCAAATTATCATAGGCCTACTCTGTCCCCCGCAAATTATCATAGGCCTACACTGTTTCCATTAAATAAGTACTACCTTAAATTAGCATAGGCCTATCCTCTCTCTCTTCAATTAACATAGGCCTACCCTGTCCCTCTTCAAATTAACCTAGGCCTATCCTCTCGACCCATTGAATTAACATAGACCTATCCTGTCGACCCCTTCATTTACCATAGGCCTATCCTGTCGACCCATTAAATTACCATAGGCCTATCCTGTCGACCCCTTCATTTAACATAGGCCTATCCTGTCGACCCCTTCATTTAACATAGGCCTATCCTGTCGACCCCTTCATTTAACATAGGCCTATCCTGTCAACCCCTTCATTTAACATAGGCCTATCCTGCCCCCTTCAATTACCATAGGCCTATCCTGTCGACCCATTAAATTACCATAGGCCTATCCTGTCTCTCATTAAATTACCATAGGCCTATCCTATTGACCTCTTCAATTAACATAGGCCTATCCTGTCTCTCTTCAAATTACCATAGGCCTATCCTATTGACCTCTTCAATTAACATAGGCCTATCCTCTCTTTTCAAATTACCATAGGCCTACTACTATGGCTAGACTCACCTTATACACGTCGAAGTTTTCAATAATGTCGTCGAATCTGGTGTAGAGTTCATTAAGGAAGTCCACCACCTGTATACATAAGAAAAATATTGAGTAGTTAGTTAGGTACTCATAATTCATACATAAATAGTAACTCTTATAATTATAGTACAGTAACTCCTAAATAGTACAGGAACTCATAAATAGTACAGTAACTCATATATAAATAGTACAGTAACTTTTATCATAGTACAGTAATTCATAAATAGTACAGTAACTCAAATAGTACAGTAACTCACATAAATAGTATAGTAACTTTTATATAGTACTGTAACTTAAATAGTACAATAACTCATATAAATAGTACAGTAACTCATATAAATAGTACAGTAACTCGTAAATAGTACAGTAACTCTTGTATAATAGTTAAAATATCATAATTATATCATAGTTAAGGAGGAAATATACTCTTGGCACATTGGAGTGCCTTGATTCCTCCAAAGTAATCCGGGAAACAGGACCAGATCAACAATAATAATAATAGTAATAATAATACTAGTAATACTAGTAATAATAGTAATAATAATAATAATAATAATAATAATAAGAATAAGAATAAGAATAATAGTAATAATAATGGTAATAATAATAATAATAATAATGGGGTCCTGGTGCTTGGATTACTTTGGAGGACTCATTTGCTCCAGATTTACCACCAACACTGTATCATCTCTTGTTGGTAAATTGGAAGGCTACTGATTCCTCCAAACTATGCCAGGAAACAGACGACTCCAGTGGTACAAATAAGGGATCTGTTTCGTGGCATAATTTGCTCCAGATTTACCACTGTATAAAAAATCCTTATAAAATATCCTTATAAAAATAAAATATCCTTATACTGTAAAAAAAAAATCCTTATAAAAATAAAAATATCCTTATACTGTATACAAAATTCTTATAAAAAATCCTTATAAAAATAAAATATCCTTATACTGTAAAAAAAAAAACCTTATAAAATATCCTTATAAAAATAAGATATCCTTATAGTGTAAAAAAATATCCTTATAAAAATAAAATATCCTTATACTGTAAAAAAATATCCTTATAAAATATCCTTCTACTGTAAAAAAAATATCCTTGTAAAATATCCTTACAGCAACGACTAACCTGCATTGGTGTGGACTGTGCAGAGAG
This sequence comes from Petrolisthes cinctipes, assembly GCA_033782935.1. Classification (NCBI taxonomy): domain Eukaryota; kingdom Metazoa; phylum Arthropoda; class Malacostraca; order Decapoda; family Porcellanidae; genus Petrolisthes; species Petrolisthes cinctipes. Next base: position 13,435 of record JAWQEG010001568.1, on the reverse strand, counting down.
TGAAGTGAAGCCAACAATATCACTGAAGTAGATGGTAACACACTCATACGTCTCAGCCACCACACTCTTCCCATTGATCAGCTGACTGGCCACTGATCTGAAGGAAGGAAGGTGAGGTAAGGGTGAGGTAAAAGGTGAAGGTGAGGTGAAGGTGAAGGTGAGGTGAAGGTGAGGTGAGGTGAGGTGGGGTGAGGTGTGAGGCAGGTTCTATAATATTAGAGGTTTGTTAGGCTGACTGGCTACTGATCTGAAGGTGAAGGTAAGGTGAGGTGAGGTAAGATGAGGTGAGGTGTAAGCATGGAGGTAGAATAGGAGGAGACGGCCCGCGCGTTTAGTTGGGTCTGAGTGGAGTGAAGCCAGTCACCTGCCCGGCAGCCAACGCCTATATATTTTTTTTTTTATAGTGGTGGCAAGAAAGGCTGACCGCTCAGCTCATAGTACCCACAAGGTTTAGCCAGATTCCTCACGATGTTTGGTCATTTTTAATTATGAAATGTATTTCTTATCTTTTAATAACATACAATTCACGCATTTTTCAATATTTTCATTACTATAAATAGAATATTATAAATTACTGACCTATTACTCTATGAATGTAGGAATAAATGGCACTGGAAAAATGGCACAGGAATAAATGGCTCCAGAAAAAATGGCACAGGAAAATATGGCACACTTTTCAGCATTTACAGTAATTACAGGTATCAATTGGGTTTCGAATATTTTGTCATCATGAAACAACACTAACAATCGGAACCCTTCTTTCGAACATTTCGTCATCATGAAACATCCTGCAACACAACACCCAAGACACATGTGAGGAACTTTTCAAGGCAGTTCTTCAACCGGTATGCTCGACTTGGAACAAACAACTCTACAAGCCATCACGGCAATTCTCAGAACAGAAGTTGTCATTCGTTGTTGTTTGTACCATCTGACACAGTCATCATGGAGGAAAATATAAGAGCTATAGGGCTGGCAACTGTCTACAAGGAAAATGAGGAAATAAACTTGTTCTGTGGCATGGTAGACTTACATTTTAGTTGAGTCTACTGTGCCATTTTTTCCTATGCTAAAAAATGTGCCATAAAATCCTGTGCCATTCTTTCCTGTGCCATTTTTTCTGGTGCCATTTATTCCTGTGCCATTTTTTCCGGTGCCATTTTTTCCGTTTACCATTACTCTATACCTTACTGGCCACTGAAATGTATAAGTTTTGTATATATCTGTCGACTCTTTACTTTCACTTTGGATGCCAATTTCTTATTAATTTGTTTGGCCTATATGCATATTTCACCTGCAAAATATGCTTCAGTAACTGCCTTAATTAACTAATGCAAGTGATTTTCAGTCGTACATGTGGATAGCTAAAGTAGGAAATATGCATTTGTGGGCATAGTTTGTTAACACTGAAATTATAATTTTGCTACAATCTACCCTCTCCAAAGTGGTGCTGGACCCTCTTTCCCTAAACAGCTTTTCTGATGTAATACATATATCAATTACATCATCAGATGGATACACCAAGTTTACTCTGTCCTTAAGTTTTACCAAGGAAAGAATATGTTTATCAGTCTTGTCTGAGTTTAGGGCAACAATGCATGGTTCACAGTACAAGGACTTCATTAATTTATATACAACATATTCTGCTATATATACAACTATCTTATTTGTACACTTTGAGAGGTGAGACTGACTTGGAATATACATGTATTGTATTCCTCTGGCTCTTCATTAACATAATCAGATAATATCCTACTTTTCAGAACAGAGTCATTAATTACCTGAAGAGAAACATTATTTTTAATATATCTAAAACACTTGCTTGACACACTTAAAATTGGAACAGAATCCAATGGTATGCAGTTGCTTCGAACAATTGGCTTGGCCAAGTAACCGATCATCCTAACTAGGGAAGCAAAGTGAATAATGCAGTATTTAATTATACATGTAATGCCAATTACAGTTACACTGGGAAGGATGCCATCTCTTATACTATAAATGTCATGAAGTCGGAAAAAGAAAAATAACTGAATTATTGTTGTATATTCAAAACCATGACATTTTCAACCTTAGTGATGAGTCTCGCAAACTTAATCCCTTAATGAACTTCCTAATTGATAAATGGGTCCTTTCCTAAGTAACACACAAACACAGCCGTTTATTAATTTGTTTTGTGACCCTCCCTCACACGTAAACATATTTTACCACACCCAAAATTGTACACACACATACACAAGCACGCGCACGCACACACACGCATAGACATACACATGACATACGTTAATAACTGCATAAAAAGGAACTGCTTTACTGTATAATATGTTATTTCTTCACTCTGTCCTGACCACTGAAGATGGTGGTAGTGTTCACCGAAAATGTTTAGTGACAATGTATTTCATTGTCTGCAGAGTGTAGGAATTATTCACCTTTCGGGTGACACAGGTCAGGGCGAGATTAATAATTAAGGAGCGGCTGGCGAGCTTCTTGCCAATACCAATATGGCGGACCTGACTTCACTTTTCTGGCCGCCCGCCGTCTCCTCCTATTCTACCTCCATGGATGTAAGGCAGGTTCTATATATAAGAGGTTTTTTAGGCTGACTAGCTACTGATCTAGGAAGGGAGGTGAGGTGAGGTGGGGTGAGGTGTGAGGCAGGTTCTATATAAGAGGTTTGTTAAGAATTTGTTGATAGTGGGTTTTTATTTTTGGTTTATCTTGTTTGCTGTCTATAGAGTAAACACACAGACATAAGTGATAATTAACCCTTAGGCGAATTCCGTTTGCAAAGGTAATGTGTGTGTGAGAGAGAGAGAGAGAGAGAGAGAGAGAGAGAGGATAATTACTGCTAACTGGGAGAACACAATGAGAGAGAGAGAGAGAGAGAGAGAGAGAGAGAGAGAGAGAGAGAGATACTGGCTGATTGCTAACTTGGCTAACGCAGAAAACACACACATACACACACAAAGAGAGACAGGGTAGGAAACAGACGATGTGTAGTAACTTAGGACACACACACACACAAAGAGAACACACACACACACACCACTTACTTAGGCAGGAGTTGATACAGTAGTTCCTCACATCGTCTCTTCTCATCGAGGTAGTCTGCTGTCCTCTCCTGTACTAAGGCTTCCAGGTTGTTGGCATACTGTTCCATACGGGATAACAGGTTGTCCAGAATGTTGCCCGATTCGTTGTCTCTGGGGAAGGAGGCAGGGGGAGAGAATTAGTATTATTGTTTTATTTATTTATTATTATTATTATTATTATTATTATTATTTATTATTGTTTTATTGTTATTATTATTGTTGTTATGGAAGGAAGTATGGATGGAAGGAAGGAAGGATGGATAGAAGGAATTTGGATGGAAGGAAGGAAGGAAGGAAGAAAGGAAGGATGGATAGAAGGAATTTGGAAGGAAGGAAGGAAGGATGGATGGAAGGAATAATATCTAAAGTGAATGGAAGGGGAGAAAATCAAGGTAAACAGATTAATCATATTTGTTGTCTCATTGTTTTATTATTTTGAAGGAAGGAAGGAAGGAAGGATTTACTGTATGCCTAGGAAACTGTGTAAGTGGAGAGAGAGAGAGAGAGAGAGAGAGAGAGAGAGAGAGAGAGAGAGAGAGAGAGAGAGAGACACACATCCAGCCAACAACCAATTAATGCCAGTGTGCCCCAGGGCAGCGTCCTTGGGCCTCTTTTATGGAATGTCTATTTCAATGACCTTCTCCAGCTTATTCCTGAGGCCCAGGCGTATGCTGACGACTGCACCCTTGCCTTCTCCTGTGATAGACACGACTGGCAGGGAACAATCCACCGCATCAACCAGGCACTGGAGAATATTATCGCATGGAGTAATCATTGGCAGGTCATCCTGGCACCGGACAAGACTCAAGTAATGGTCATCTCTCGCAGGCAAGACATCAACACCCTGCCTGCACCAGAGATACAGCTGGAGGGCAGACTACTACCACTCCAAGACTCCATCTCCATCCTAGGAGTGGAAATCGATTCTGGCTTGTCCTACACCAGCCATGCCAAGAAAGTAGCCAAGAACGCAGCATGGAAACTAAGCTGTGTACGGCGCATCTCCCATCTCCTGGACGCCAAGGGGGTTGAAGTGCTGTACAAGGCACAGGTGCGACCCCTCATGGAGTACTCCCCGCTCACCTGGTCCTCCTGCCCACCTTCATATTTGGCTACACTGGATCGCGTCCAGAGAAGAGCACAGCGACTGGTGCAGAGCAGAGCACACCCACATGTGTTCAGCCAGCTCCAGCCCCTCCAGCAGCGCAGGGATGTGGCGGGCCTGAGTGTTATGTACAAGACTCACCATCTCTGCATGCCACACCTGGCAGCACTCAGACTCCCATCCCCTCCGCCACCCAGCTACGCCACCCGCTTGGCTCCCTACAGAGAGAAGCAGGTGCTGGTGCCCTTCTCCCGGACAGAACATCACCTGCGGTCCTTCCTGCCCCGTTACGGCCGTCTGTGGAATGAAATGGTCCGCCACACCGACCTCCACCACAGTGACTCCCTCCACAACTTTAAACGGGGAGTGAATACCTGGGTGAGCACCAAACCCAGGTAATAAAAATAACACATTAATTCAAATAGATTGTTAATGAACTTTGTATTATGCTGTAAAATGCTTGTACCTCACAGCTATAGATAGCTGTAGCCTCAACCCTACAGCTTTAGCTGATGAAACCCTGTAATGATGTTTAAATAAAAAAAAAAAAAAAAAAGGAGAGAGAGAGAGAGAGAGAGAGAGAGAGAGTGTGTGTGTGTATAGGAGTTTCCAGAGAGCAGATAATGGAATTTGGATCAGATGGGGTTTAGGCTGATGTGAGTATGAATCCACAAAAACATCCAGGAAGGTGTGTGTGTGTGTGTGTGTGTGTATGAGGGAGGGAGAGAGAATTTGTGTGTGTGTGTGTGTGTGTGTGTGTATGAGGGAGGGAGAGAGAATTTGTGTGTGTGTGTGTGTGTGTGAAAAACAATATGTGTGTGAAAGACGATATGTGTGTGTGTGTGTGTGTGTGTGTGAGGGAGAAAGAAAGAGAATATGTGTGTGTGTGTGTGTGTGTGAGGGAGAGAGAAAGAGAATATATATGTGTGTGTGTGTGTGTGTTATGGGTAATTTCATACACACACACACACACACACACACACTCAGTATAAATAACATTGTAGTGAAGATGTGTGTGTGTGGTGGGTAATGTTCGAGAACCTATCCTTACATCCTTCCAGAACCAATCCTTACATCCTTCTAGAACCTATCCTTACATCCTTCCAGAACCAATCCTTACATCCTTCCAGAAGCAATCCTTATAATCCTTCCAGACCCAATCCTTAAATCCTTCCAGACCCTATCCTTCCAGACCCTATATCCTTATAATCCTTCCAGAACCAATTTTTACATCCTTCCAGAACCAATCCTTATAATCCTTCCAGAACCAATCCTTGTATCCTTCCAGACCCTATCCTTACATCCTTCCAGACCCTATCCTTATAATCCTTCCAGAACCAATTTTTACATCCTTCCAGATCCAATCCTTATAATCCTTCCAGTATCTATCCTTCCAGAACCAATCCTTATATCCTTCCAGTACCTATCCTTACATCTTTCCAGACCCTATCCTTATAATTCTTCCAGTTTCTATGTAGTGAAGATGTGTGTTGTGTGATTTTCCAGGCCAAACAGAGAGAGAGAGAGAGAGATGTGGGAGGGACAGCATGAGAGGGAATAAAAGTGAGAGAGAGAGAGAGAGAGAAAGAGAGATGGGAGGGACAACATGAAAGAGAGAGAGAGAGAGAGAGAGAGAGAGAGAGAGAGAGAGAGATGGGAGGGACAACATGAGAGAGAGAGAGAGAGAGAGAGAGAGAGAGAGAGAGAGAGAGAGAGAGAGAGAGAGTAATTTATATATAAGTGGGACCATTTTATTGATATGTTTAAGGACCTTGTGATCGTGTATGAGACTTGGTGGCTTCTGATTCCTCCTGACTATGCCACGAAACACACTCCTTCCATAATTAAAGGGGGTGCGGCAGTAGGGGGACAGGCTTGGGGGGACTGGGGGGGGGGCAGGGTTGGGGGGGACTGGGGGGGGGGGTGCGGGAATAGGGGGGACAGGCTTAGGGTGGGTAGAAAGCCTGTCCCCTATTCCCGCTCAACCCCCTAACCCCCCCCCCCCAAGCCTGTCCCTCTACTCCCGCACCCCCCTAACCCCCCCCCCCCCCCACCAAGCCTGTCCCCCTATTCTCGCACCCCCTTAAAGGAGTGTGTGTTTCGGTTCCATGTGTGAAGAACTCGCTAACCTCCAATTTTCTGCATAACTATTAATTACATCACGGGGGTCCTTAAATTAAGATATGTCAGTTACGTAGTTTTGTTATTATGTGGAAGTAATTAATAATACACGTGATATTGTTATTGTTACTTTTTCATTCCTTTTTCGTCGTGATAATTTTTTTTATTGTTGCCTCACCTTCCCATTCCTTTATAATAATAGTGATACAGTAGGTTTTTTTTTTTTTTGTTACTTCACCTTCCCATTCCTTTTTCGTCGTGAAACTTTTCCTGTTAAGTTTATTTTCCCATTTCTTATTCATCATGATAGTATTTATGTTGGTCAGTTCATCTTTCCATTCATTCATTTCATGTTTTCCAAATTGACCAACATTGTGCCTTAATCAAGGGGGTGGGTAGTGCAGTGGTGGTAAATCTGGAACAACTATCTGGACCAAACTATTCCAAGCACCAGGCCACCATTCGTTTTGTCCATGTGGTCTTGTTCCCTGACATACTTTGGAGGAATTAAGGCACTCCAATCTATCAAATGTATATCATCCCCTTAATTATTAATCAAGTGTTGTTTGTTCATTTTTCCTTTCCTTCTGCTTTGGGAATCCTATTCCTGGGATCTCTTCGGTTGAGTGGTGGGCATTTACACTCCTACTCCCTGAAAGTTATCATCTCATCCATGTGTTCATTCATTACCCGGAGTCGGTCTGCGTCTGATGGATGGGTCGACAGCCACGAGGGAATGATCTACTCCAGGTCACGCAACCCTACCGTCTGATTAAGCATTTGGTAGAACGCACACGCCTCACGGACATCAAAACAAGCCCGGGCAGCCAAGTACAGTCCCACTATATCCGACTCCGACTCAGTCTTCCTCCTCTGAGGGAATTTTATAGTGAGGGACACGACCACATTAGCGACCCACTGCATCAAGAGGGCCAGGAGAAAGTTGGGTACGAACGCATGGAGAGCGATCATAGGGGGCAGGATGAGCAGGTCAAGGAGAGAGGCGAGGCTCAGGATCTCAGAGCTGTGTTGAAGGACGACGTGACTGAGTTCGTGGGCTAGAATTACCGCCACCTGATCATCGTTAGCAAAGATGTCCATTAAACCTCTGTACACGATGATATCACCACTGTCCAGTACCTAACAATTCACCTAATCAACATCCAGTACTTTAATCGTCCAAGGCGTGGATGATGCGGCCAGCTGTGGGATATCTCTATTGGCCTACAATAGTCTCGTGCAGACCCTGGTGACCTGCCTCGAGTAAGGGTGTGAGTTTGGAAGCACCAAGTCTCCGTGCAAATCCATTTCCTTGTTGTAGGCGAGCTGGGCGACGGTGGCCATCTGCTCGGTAGTGAAGACCTACAATCGGCGACGTGCCATGTAGGGGGTCGTGGTGACGTGGTAGCAGTACAGATATAAACACACGGCGCTCGCCACAATACCGTACAGTACAAAGTAATACCAACTGTGTGTCTTGAGGTGGTGTAAAATAATGCTCTGTCTTCCACTCCGCTTTAACGTACGCCAATATAACCTCACACTACGTCCAACCACGGCCGCCACAAAAATACTAAAGGGTCTGAACAAAGCTGCCAACAGGACGTATTTATCAAGGTCCTAGAACGCTGATAACGAGTGAATGTTCCTCAGTGTTATCGGGTTGGAAAAGACGGACCTCAATGACCCCATCTTGAACCATAAACTTCTTGGGCCCTGAAATGGTGAGGTGCGACTGGTGATATGTGTTCTTGCAATGTTGTGATGTGTTGATGTGTGAGTGTGTGTTTTTGTATGACCCTGAACTGCTGAATTGTTATAGTGTTGTTGTCGTCCTTTTACTGCAAGTTTATGAAGTGTTGATGTGTAATTGTGTGTTTTTGCAAGGTTCTAAAGTGCTGAAGTGTGTTTAGTGTGTTTTATTGCAAGGTACTGAAGTGGTGAAGTGTTAATGTAACCTTTTATTGCAAGGTTCTGAAGTGTTGAAGTGTTAATGTAACCTTTTATTGCAAGGTTCTGAAGTGCTGAAGTGTTAATGTAACCTTTCATTGCAAGGTTCTGAAGTGCTGAAGTGTGATTGTGACCTTTTTTTGCAAGGTCCTGAAGTGCTGAAGTGTGAATGTGTCCTTTTGCACTCGTGTTGAAGAAGAGGGACGAATAATCCCCCATCAACTTTGGCTAGACATTTCTCAGGACCAAATGCAAACCACGAGTCCCTCCCAATACAAGGCTGCTGGAATCATTCACCATTGTCCTATTCATCATACAACCAACACGTGCATTGTTGTTTATTAAAGCTGTTGTACTGATGACTCCCACTCTCGGTTTGACTCTCGCTAATAACATGATCATGATCAGTGTAATTATATCATCGAAGATCATACAGTGATGTGGATTAAATTTTTTTTGTCGATGATATACAGTACCTCAAGTATTGTTGTTATTATTTTCTTTACACTCTTCGTCAGAGTAACTATTAGTCACTCATCTAGTTACTCTGTCCTTATGACGAACTAACTTTCTAGGGATCATATGAGCCTCTTCAAATTATTTATAGTATAATATGGAACTACTTAAATTTGGGGGGTGCTGATGGTGTAGCGGTTAACACACTCGCCCAACAGGCGAGAGATCCCGGGTTAAATTCCTAGGTCAGTGGAATTCTTGGACAACTTTCCCAGCCCCCTATGTCTCTCTTCACCTAGCAGTAAATAGGTACCTGACTGTAAGAACAAGGATAGCAACCTTCAACCTTGTAGGCCGGGGGAATATGTGTTGATGTAAAACTACCCCCCAGCAACACACTGGTGGGGGAAGATGTGTTGATGTAAACTACCCAGCACACACTGGTGAGAGAAGATGTGTTGATGTAAAACCACCCAGCACACTTCTCAACTACCCAGCAACACACTGGTGAGGGCTGGTTCTATCCTGAAATGAGGAATCTGGCATCCTCAACCACACCCTGGCCTGTTCTGTCTGTCTCTCTTACTATTTCTCATTCCTTCTGGGTAGCCGACGAGATCGCCTGATTGGGTGGCACAACAAGGAAGACTACAGACGGTGGGTTTGTTGGCTCAGAGATACATGCCCGTGAGCCAGCAGTCCCCTCGTCTGTTGCCTTCGAAGAAACAGATCTCACTATCACCCTGACTCCCATTTGGGGGTCCGAGCATCTGCTCGGCTTCGGTCAACCAGACTCGGGACTGCTCGGCCAGACATTCTGGGGAACTACAACAACAACAACAACAACAACAACAACAACAACAACAACTACTTAAATTAAAAGGAGAGGAAATCTTGATTATGGTAAATTGGAGAGCTACTGATTCCTCCAAACTATGTCACGAAACTGAACCAATATTTGTAGTAACTTTGAGGTAATAAATTATGTTTCCTGGGATATTTTGGAGGGATCATTAACCCTCCAATTTACCATGTTGGAATATTGAAGGGTTACTGCAAAAAATGCCACGCAACAGATACCCTAACAGTAAGAGTGAGGTCGTCTGTTTCCTGGCGCAATTTGGAGGAATAATCAATAGGCCTCTACATACTAAGGGGATAGTAGTATACATTTGGTACATTGGAGTGCCTTGATTCCTCCAAGATATGCCAGGAAACAGAACCAGATGACCAAAAAATAATAGTGGCCTGTTGTTGCTTGGAATAGTTTGGAGGAATCAGTTGCTCCAGATTTACCACCTTAACCTACTCCCTGACCTTCATATTAACCCAATCATGACCTACTTATTAACCCAAAACATGACCTAACTATTGACCTACTTACTAACCTTATATCTTAACCTAATACTTGACCTACTTCTTAACTCACATCACGACCTACTTACAACTCGATAAGGTGACCTGATTCTTGACCTACTTCCTGACCTACTACTAGATAAAATGACCAACTTCTTAACCTACATCGTGACCTACTCTCTGCCCAACTTATTATCCACCTACTTATCAACCTAATTAGTTGTTCAATCAGCGTATGATTGACTTAAGTAGGAGGTGTCTGACCTTTATATACACACTCTTCAGCCCAACACTTCGTCATCATTATAACACACAAACACACATATACACAACACACACCATAAACTACTTAAGGGGAAAGTACAGTGTTGGCAAATCTGGAGTAACTGATTCCTCCAAACTATTCAAGCAACAGAACACCATAATTTTTGTTCATCTGGTCCTGTTGTTTCCTGGCATACTTTGGAGGAATCATGGCACTCCAATGTAACAAAAATGAATTACAACTTTAATAACCAACTACTTACTTATTTAATCGGCGTATGATTGACTTAAGTTGGTGGAAGTCAGGTCTCTCCAAACACTCCTCAGCCCAACATTTCTTCATCATTTGTATCACTTCCTCTTCACCTACAGCCTCTTCGTCAGTACAGGGGCGGTATGGGGGGTGACCGCCATTCTTCACGTTCTCCACGATTTCTGTAGGGAGAGATAAGGTGTGAGTTTGAGAGTGTATGTATACCTTACCTAACCTAATTTGCCGAGTGGTTGTATTCTGGACTCGTATCCTATAGGTCGGGAGATCGATTCTTCTCAGGTGAGGGTCTGAGAATATTTACTCTTCCGATTTGAGTTTCAGGTACTAACTATAAGACCACCGTATATCGTAAAACACCCTCACTGGTACCATAACACCCTCACTGGTACCATAACAGCTGCAGTATTTGGGAATTACCCTCACTTCCCTCCCTCTGTGCTGGGTCCCAGTTGGAAAGTCGTGACGTGTGTGTAGCTGTTGACCTGGGTCACGGTAACGGGCTTGATGAAGCCTATGTCCAGTGTCGGAACAAAGAAAACAACAAAACCTAACCCTACCCTAACCTAACTTACCCTAACCAACAATGGGTCGAGCCAGTATACAGGGTGTATCTCGACGTATAGCATTAACTTACACCAGAGATATAAAATATAATTTTGAGTATATTTTGTTCTATAAAGTATGCTGTGTGTGATCTCAGTAAAGTACAATGAATACTGATAAAAACTATTTTAACTTGTGTTGTCAAATGGCCTTGAGCTTCGAGGGAGTGGAAGCCTAATATCGTTTTCGGACCAAAGAGGCCTTATTTATTTCATCTTAATTAGTTTTATCATGATTGCAATATTTATGTGATGTTCTATAACGTACATTGAATCATATTTTCAATGCACAAGGGTAATACCAGGCCTGTATAAGAAGAAAATCCGTGAAATGTAGGGAAATGCTCAGGCTTCCAGGTAGCATTATGTAAACTCATCTTCACTATCTTCACTATCATTCCTCCATCATCTTCACTATCTTCAGTATCATTCTCCATCACCTTCACTATCTTCACTATCATTCCTCCATCACCTCATCATCTCCACCTCTCCTTCATCGCCATCTCACTATTCACTATCATTCCTTCACCATCACCATCTTCACTATTATTCCTTCGTCACCATCACCATCTTCACTATCATTCCTTCGTCACCACCACTATCTCACTATCATTCCTTCGTCACCACTACCTCCTCCTTTCCTCCTCCCTATTTCTCTATCATCCATCATCACTATCACAATCATCATCTTCACTACAACCTTCCATCTTTTCCCTCTCCCTTCCCTCCTCACTACCACTACCCCTATCACCTTCCCTTTCTCTTCCTCTCCCTTCCCTCCTCTTCCTTCTCCTTCTCTACCTCTCCCTCCCTCTCTACTCCCTCCCTCCCTCTCCTTCTCTACCTCTCCACATCTTCTCTCTCTCTCCATTCCTCCCTCCCTCCCTCTCCTTCTCTACCCCTCCATTATCTTCCTTCCTATCTCCCTCTCCTTCTCTACTCTCCATCATCTTCTCCCCCCCCTCTCTCTCTCTACTACTCCCTCCCTCCCTCCCTCTCCTTCTCTACCTCTCCATCATCTTCTCCCCCCTCTCTCTCTCTCTACTCTCTTCCTTTCCTTCCCTTCTCTACCTCTCCATCATCTTCCCTCCCTCCCCTCCTCTTCTCTTCTCTACCTCTCCATCATCTTCCTTCTCCCTCTACCCCCCCCCTCTCTCTCTACTCCCTCCCTCTCCTTCTAATTCCTTCATCATTGTAATTATCTTCTGTACCTTCTTCCTATTACCAATATAACTCATTTACCTCCCTCCCCCCAACCTATCTTCTCACTCTCACTCTCTATAACTCTCCCATCCTCTCACTCTCACATCCTCTCACTCTCTATAACTCTCCTATCTTCTCACTCTCACATATTTTCACTCTCACATCCTCTCACTCTCACTCTCTATCACCCTCCTCTCCTCCACTTTCCTATCTTTCACTCTCACTCTCTATCACCCTCCTCTCCTCTACTCTCCTATCTTCTTATTCTCACTCTCACTCTCTATCACCCTCCTCTCCTCCACTCTCCTTCCTATCTTCACACTCTCACTCTCTATCACCCTCCTCTCCCCCACTCTCCTATCTTCTCACTCTCACTCTCTATCTCTATCACCTCCTCTCCTCTACTCTCACTCTCCTCTCATTCTCACTCTCACTCTCTATCACCCTCCTCTCATCCACTCTCCTTCATATCTTCTCACTCTCACTCTCTATAACTCTCCTATCCTCTCACTCTCACATCCTCTCATTCACACTCTCACTCACTATCACCCTCCTCTCCTCCACTCTCCTATCCTCTCATTCTCACTCTCACTCTCTATCACCCTCCTCTCCTCCACTCTCCTTCTTATCTTCTCACTCTCACATGCTCTCACTCTCACTCTTTCCTTTACCCTCACCATCACCACCTTCGCCACTCTTCTTCCCACTAGAGTTAAAATGTTTTCCATCTACTAATAAATATCTCAAGTGGAAAGTAATATATATGACAAACTATTTTATTATTCATTAATTATTATTACTTTTATTCATTATAGAATGATTTATACATACATACATACATACACAGCACCTCTCTCTCTCTCTCTCTCTCTCTTTTTCACACACACACACACACACACACAGCACCTCTCTATCTCTTTCACACAGACACACAACACCTCTCTCTCTCTCTCTTTCTCTCTCTCTCTCTCTCTCTCTCTCTCTCTCTCTCATCTCTCTCTCTCTCTCTTCTCTC